>JAZGTK010017208.1:0-12373 GCA_036877625.1 Ambastaia sidthimunki
TTGTACCAGCTTTAGTTCTTAATGAAAAGGTTATTCTAACAAGGCTCGTCTTTTTCTGTTTAATATTCACAAACAGAAAGATCTTGTGAATATTGCACGAGTTAGACACAGTCACTGAATGTGCTGATGTAATGTATTCCATAATGAAACAAAGTCAAGGAAGAGGCCAGGATCCAACATTAATACTCAAACGTTATAATAAAATGAGATTTGAATATCTGACATTGTAAAGCAAATGCTCTCTGGCCTCTAATAGTTGTTCACTCTTTACTCTCTCTCTTACACACACACAGACACACTTTCCATCTCATTCTATTTTTCTCTCTTGATAGACTGACCGCTTTTCTTTTGCCTGAAGCCTCAAATTTCGAACACAACAGAGGGGCAAAAAATAGCAATTGAGGACTAGAGTCCTTTGGCCCACAGTTAATTGTTCTGTTGAAGCTGGGGGATGAGAAGAACTATAACAGCCTCTCTCTATTTTCCGGCCTCCCTTCTGTTTGCCCTGTAGGTTGCAGCCTGGACGTTTCCTGAGGGAGTTAGCCCAGCTCCCCTCAGCTCCACAGCTGAGAGTACAGACTGTGGGCAGCCTCTGAGTGCAGTGGAGTGAATTCAGATGGCTAAGGGCCCAGACAGAACCAGACCCCTGGAGCCCTAAACACAAGCTGTGCCTGGTCTGGCCCACCTACCCCCCCCAACCCTTCTAAAATAACAGAGTTTTTTTGACTGTATATCGATGCTTCTTAATATAGAAAAAACATCTAGAGGCAGAAGAATTTAAGTTTGAAACATTTAAAAAACATAAAATGCAGATGCTTCTTTTCTAAGAGAAAGGCAAGACAAGGCTGCATCCTAACATAACAAGAACACTATCATGTTTACTTTTTTAAACCGCTTCATAATGACACCTACGACTTTAGGCAGCCAGACACAGCAGGGCTGAGTGGCTCTCTGATTGAGAGCTAGAATTAACCTGAACTTTCTCACCCGTCACGGCCACATGGATGCCCAGTCGCTCACTCTGCTCTGTGATTGACTGACTGTTTACTCAAAGAGCAAGAGGAAAAAAAACAGTTAAAACAATCCCAGAGCATGATGGAGAACAGACCACAGCTATCGGCGAAAGAAAGAACAACAAAAACAACAGAATGTGACAGAATGATTCAAAGCCACCTCACGGCTGACAATACATCATATCTAACTAGACTTCCTGTAATCAGGCCTGTTGGTGGTTTGGAGACAGGGTATGTGGACCGGGGCAGAGCGTAAAAGTGGCCGAGTGGAGCATGAATGGGGGGATGGGAGAAGATGAAGGTATAAATACAAAATAAGGAAAGAATAGATGGAAGATATGAATAAGGAATGTGTCAGGAAGATTATAAAGAAGGTAATCATGAAGAAAATTAAAGAATAGTGAAGAAGAGTGTTGTGAATGAGTATTGGACAAAATCAGATTTTAGCCAATGGAATCTGATTGGGAAAAAATGCTATGATATCATTGGCTGATATTTTTTCTGCTTAGTTATGCAAATAGAAAAATAAATTTACTGTAAGTGGCAGTGGAAGTTATTACATCTGAATGAAAAATTATGAAAATCAATATATTTCTTTAATTAGGACAATATGCACTGCTTATATGTGAGCAATAAGACCAGAGACATTTATTAGGAAAGTAAACAGTTTGTGTTGATTTCATGTTGTCTTTGAGAACACAGACGCAATAAAAGCTGATGAAGAGCTGGTCTTCAGTAAATAACCACTAAACACACTTAAGAGTGAATAATGAAGTGGCTGCTGGAGCAGAACTTTGTGAAGGCCTGGACAGGGAACATTTAAGGTATGTCTCTTTCAAGAGGACCCATGTGCTGGCATAATGAGTCAGGAGGATGTGCAACAGAGAACCTCTAAGGAAGGCGGTGAGTTAATGTGCTGATATAGAGATGGATGGGCCAGATCAGGCTAAACTATACACTGCCACACTTCTAGACATCTGCACATGTTTACTCTCCTTTATTGCTATTGATTTTCACATACTGTACAATCCTCTCACCAGCCAACTGGATAATGCGCACTTGCTGAGAGAGAACGGGGGAGCAAGTGAGAGAGAGAGAGAGAGAGAGAGAGAGAGAGAGGGAGAAAAGAATTGGTTGAGCCAATCTGTACTATAGCGCTACTAGCACTAGCGCTACTAATTGTGTGTACACAATGTCACCCGAACACCCACCCAAAACAATGATGCAAACATTTCATGGGCGTGAGTGCAATTCTGGTGTGTGTCAAAAATCAGCTTGACATTGACCAGTGACGACATATAAGTCACCACAAAAACAAGACACACTCTTGAGAGCACACAGAGAAAACAGATACACTTTCTGTGCTGGGTCATAGAGTGAACTATTTGAGAAAGTTTTTACAAAACAATGTTTTTTTTAAAGTCCTTACAAAACAGTGTATTTACTGAGATACAATTACACCAAACAGGGAAGTTAAATCCCGTAAGTCTACTGATTTTCAGATTCTCTATGTCTTACTTGGTGTGTAACTCTGTTTACCAAAGCATTCACTGCAGACCTGTATATTTATAGAGGAACACCTTCCAACTGTCCAGCACTTGTTTACTTTAGCAAATTGGGGTTGAGAATATCGCAGGCTGTGGCTTCCATTTCTTACGGGGCTCATATAATGGTTTCACGACAAAAATAACATACGCAGTGATACTGGATAGCAGCCCAACATACATGATAGAGCTGGTCTCATGTCATCGCGGATTCATGGCACCTCTTGGATTTCATATGTGAAGGAGAAGGAAAAGGTTACGTGTGATGTCATGAGCATTCGGTCTGAAACAAAATCTGCAAAATCAATATTGAAAGGAGCAGAATATTTGCTGTATTCTATGTCATCTCGTTATGTTTAACGAATATAATCGATCTAAGCAAATACAAGACCATTGCCCATTTAAACGAACGTCCGAGAGGTGCGAATTGAATGTTCTGCCTCGTGAACACAGAAACTATCAAACAACAGGTCAGATTTTCCAAAAAAAGCAATGCTACAAATACATTAACAATCCACCACCCCCACTTTCTCTAGAAAATGGGATCAAAGCGAGTAAAACATATCAGCAATAAATAAATAAATGAACAACAACCTCAGCTTGAAGGATTCCTCGCAATCACACAGATCAATGCTCATTGAAATTTCATGAAGGCATAGCCGGACCGCTTCATATTTCACAATAATAACTACAGGCCCACAGGGGTGAGAAGAAGAGAGAAGAAAATGGTTGGGTAAAACAAGAAACTACTAAAGACAATACTCTAAACGCTGTCAAAACCAGATGGAGCCCAGTCAAAACATCAACTTTTAAAATACCTTATACTACAAAAAATACTACATTTATTATCTCAAACAAAAGCCCAGAGGCGGAACGTGGGAGGGCGTTTTGAACACGGAGAGAGAAAACAGAGCTTGTTTCTGAGACCAGATGTGAGCTGCTGGTGGTAAATTGAATCAGCTGACCACACATAGACCTGCAGGACTCGAACGGTATCCCTGACTGACGGAGCAGAAAGGCATGCTGGGTAATTGGTCTTTAGCAGAACCTTTTAACAGGCACTTGTGGGCTTTGTACAGAGCTGTTAATGTCAGGGTGGTAATGTTCTGTACATGTTAGGCAATGGCAGACTCCGTTTTACTCTCTCTCTCTCTTTCTCTCTTTTCCCAAGAGCTCTCTTTCATTCAGGTGTGATCTCATATGCTGTGGATAGGAATCGATAAGCTCAGTGGCGGGTGTTCGATGCCTGCCTGAATTATTGCTTCATTTCTTTCACTATATGGATGAGGCCTGTTTTTCCTCAGCCTTCCCCACACCGGGATCAATACCTTACAATCTCATTTTTATCCATTTTTCCATAAACCCAGTGATTGCGTTTATTTGGAAAATCCGACAAGCTAAATAAGGCATCACTTTAAGACACGTGGGGAAAAATTATCTTGGAATCTGTGCCTGTAAAATGGATGACTTGTTTTTTCTTGATTCTGAGCGGTAGCTTCTAAAAGTCAGACAGATCAGTGTGAAATGGCCCACTGAAGACACCCCGCTGTCGAGCAAACCGATTTCTCTTCTGTCTTTATGGTTACAATCTCCACCATGCAGCGGTTTAGCAATTTAATTGAAACGGTTGTCATTGATCATCTAGTGTGCCGCCATTTGTCAATAGAATTAAAGGGTCTCATTATCAAAATCGAACGATCACTCAACCAGCTCAAATGTTCTCCATCAAATCTAGTGCTGGGAAAAAAAACATTGGCGAGTAGAACACACATAAAATTGTTTTATATTAATCAAAATTTTAATTTCCAATATGCATTTTATAGGGAAACCATAATAATAACATGCAGTAGGGTCGAAATATCACAACTGAACTTTTAACTCAAATTGATACAATTTGCAAACCGCACTAACAACCGACGTAAAACAAATGTAAAAATAAAAAAAAATATCAAATTAAATTTTTTATTTATTTTTAACAGACTTTTGTACCCCACTATACTGTATATATGCTGCAATAGAAGAGAGGCGGAAATAAATGTAAAACATGTTTTATCCACGAATTTCAGTATAATCTGAAGTCTGGCTGTTCCTCAACTATAGTGACAAATGGTCCCCATAGACTTAATCATTGGGTAGGCGTACGAGAGCTCCCTCTAATGTGATCGAGTCTTTTAATATCGGGCCTGATGGGTGCTGTTAAGCCCACTGGCCTGCATACTGAACAGCTACCAATTGCCTGCTGAACATTTCGAGCGATTCATCAACACCTTCAATCTATTGGCCGCACGGGGCTTCACATGCGCTCACTGGCAGATAGCATTATGACCCCCAAAACAGACGGAAAACCCCTTTGACAAATGATGCAACTGTGGCAATCTGGTGAGAGGTAATACACAACCAAACATGGAAATGCATTTGTTGCAGATGAATTGCAAGGGAGGGAGAGAGAGAGAAAGAGAGAGAGAAAGAGAGAGAGAGAGAGAGAGAGAGAGAGAGAGAGAGAAAATTAAGGTATGATTCATCCCCCTTATCTACAGAGTGCCATGCAGGATGGGTAATGTCCCAGGTGGGGAGGGTTTAATTGTTTCTGATGATAAATATAATTGCAGTGAGCTTTTGGATGTTGAATCTGAAAGAAGCTTTGAACTCTGGGTGAGATCACCATGACTGGGTCGTTTCTCTTTAGAGCTTGTGTTTGTGGTTGTACATCAACTTCAGCATTCCAGAAACACCAAAAACAAGAACCGTTGTGATGACAATTAATAAGCTATATTTGTTTTTATTATCCCAGGGTTTGTGTCTGACTGGAGTGGATTTTGAGAAATACATTAACTGGGTGATCACATAGACTATAAGTCTATAACCAGAGTGAAGTCAGACAGAAGGGTGTTAAAGGAAACTGTCATCATAATGTAGTTGTAAAGATCATAATGTAGTTTAAACTTTACATGGGACATCAAATGGTACTAACACAGTATCAAACCCGTAACCCTTTATTAATGTAGTCTGGGTCACATTTTCTAACCTACACAATTTCGTTTGTGGTTTTCAAGGATAAAGCCATGTTACATCTGGCATCTGTATAATCTGGCTAGCTTCTACCAAGTGTAGCAACACTAGGATGGCAGGTTTGTTTCTCAGGAAACACAAATAAATATGATAAAATGTATAGTTTAAATGCACTATATGTCACTTTGGATGAAAACATCTGACAGCTGCATAAAGTTAAAAAGCTTATTTGCATGTATGCATTGGGCAGCCGCTTTTATCCAAAGCGACTTACAGTGCATTTAAAGTATACATTTTTATCAGTACGTGTGCTCCCTCAGAGTCAAACTCTTGCGTTGCTAACACAATGCTCTACCAATTAGGCTACAAGAACACAATTTACATTGTGCTTTCCTAAACGCATGGCTGCATGCTTTGTTTTGTTGCATTTGGTGCAACAAAAACTTTGTTTTGTTGCATTTAGTGCTTTGTTTTGTTGCATGACCTGGTGCATTAAGCAATCCTTTGGTTTCAACCCAATTCTGGGTTGCAAATAAACAGCTGAGAACCACTGTTCTACAACACTGTGTATGACATTAACATATACTTGTCAAAGTAAAAGTTAAGACAAAAATGAAATTTGAAATTGTCTTTTCTCTCTAATATGATTGCGAGGGACATTCTGCAGGTATGGCTCAGTCTTTCCGCATGGCTGTGTGGTGTTCGAGCGTGGCAGCATCAGTGCACCATTGATTTAATTAGGTCTCCATCTCCTCTGCCTGACAGAAGTTGATTAGAAGCGCCAGATGCCCCATGTGTAATTCCACTGCCAGCTGCTACACAGCGTTGCCAATACTCTATGATTAGTACCCACTGGCAACTGGGCACGGCACAGGTGCCAACCGGAGCCAGGAGAAACAGGCATGCAGGCTAATGTCCTGCTGCAGTAGAGTGCTACTGCCCAGGAGGCTGCTGAGATGTGGGGACAAGGGGAAAAGGGACACCCACAACACTTAACAACCGGGTAGAACAGCAGGGGTAACACAGTGGAGCCAAACTGATGGAGGGCATCAGAGCAACCCCAGCTATCTACAACCTATTTTAATTTCACTAAAGAGGTTTAAAGAAAGATGTGTGGTGAGAAAAGCACATCTGCGCTTTTGTCTCTCTACCGCCATCTCTGTGTGAACCATAAAACTGCAGGCTAGTTTCCATACATTTCTTGAGAAATAGGACATGATTGCTCAAATTATAAATCATTATTATAAGCTTACCATTGAGAATTGGGGTAAGGTTTTATTTATGTATTTTCTCAATAAGTTTTTTGTTTATTTTTACCAAAAGTTGTGAATTGTAGTTTTAACGTACATACAATTTGAGCGCTGTGTACATTAGAACTGCACGTTTAATTAGTTGCAAACAATATTCTTGATGGTTATTGGGCTTGAAGATTTAGCAAAAGGGACACATCCCAAAGAACAACCATAAAAGGGGTGACCATCTGCCCTCTGTTTTGGAGATGTGTGTGTGGCTGTAAATGTGGGGTTGTGTGTGCATGTCTAAATCCCTTCCTCCACGCGTACCCATGTGCTCGCCGAATGGGCCATGAAAAGAAGCCAAGTCCAGCGCCATAAACGCAACGAGCATACTCATTCACACCCACTAATGCACAGGCACATACACAGACACCTACAGAGCCAACAATACCCACAGCTGTGCACTGTTTAAACCTATTGATGAGACAGGCCTTTAACACTGCTCCGTTCAGCATTTTAACGCTCTGCAGAAAAGCTGCGCTTGTACTTTGACTGCTAACTCTAAATTTAAACTAACAAAAGCTGCATCCTCAGCTAACAAACTCCTCACCTCTTCATCCACCATTGTTGCTGCAAGAACATTTTGAGAGAGCATTTAGAAAACGTTAGCCAATGTTGTGAGAATATTCCCTGTTAGCTGGGTATTTCCACCAAACATAACTCCAACATAATTAATTACTTCTTGTTGGCCGAACTCCCATGATTCCAATATGTAGAGTATATAGTAAAACCATTTTAAAGCTGCCAGATATCACAGGTGACCTCTCTTTCCTCCACAAGATAAGTTCTGCATTTCCCTTATCTCTGCAGGCTGCAGGATATTCCTGGAGTTTGAGGCACAGGGGTTCACATTAAGCCGCATGCACAGGAAATAGATAGAATTCCTCTACAACGAAGGTTCCTCACTACAGGAAACACAGCCCAGCTCAACAGGCAACCGTTTTCCAACCCAGACCCAGACATAAAATCAAGAACAGTTGAACAGGATGGGAGAAAACTCGATTTTAGGTCAATTTTTAGCTAACAAGTTTAGGTTGTAAGAACATTTCCTCAACATTTCCATAAGTAAAAATGTAAAAAGCTTTTTAATATATGATATATAACATTTAAAAGTTCCACTAATGTTACTGCAACAATTCTTTTGATAATATTGACAGAACTCATAGAAAACGTTTGCCAGTGTTCTGAGAATATTCCTTGTTAGTTGGAAATGCAGTGGTTGCATGCAGCTGACTGAGTGAGGTTAATGTAAAGGTGCTTTATGTTGCTGTTACCTGTGTAGATAAATCTGCCCGGTGTACCTTTGCAGAACTGTTTTGACTTATAGGAAAGAGTGACCTCCACGACCCCGGGAATGTGTCTGGGAGGAGTCTGAACTCGGATGGCGTGAGGGGTTATGAGCTGGAAGAAGAGAAAATGAGGAGTGACATGTTTATAGATGCTATTCCACTTTTCCCTCCTCTTATCATTTTAATTGTCAAAATAAAACATGTTCAAAACAAATCAATAAACTTAGAAAGGGGACTCAAAATCTTTTCTAGCTTTTCTGATAATACTACATGCTGAAATAAGAAAATAAAACATTAAAACATTTTTAAGAAACAGTAACAACGAGAGGCTGAGGTAAAAACAAATCAGATTATTATTCAGACCCACTTGGTGAAAACAAAACATGACCTCTGATCTTAATATCAGAAGGAAATATCATTGCAGCTATCCTGGAAATGACAGGAGCTGCAGGGCAGTTCTGAGGTCATTCAGGTCACTGGACAGTAGTGGAGTCAGAGATGACCTTTTCTGTTAGTTCCATATGGTGACACAAATCAAGCCAACCAATGAGAGCGCAGCTTTTCTCAGCTGGAGATGAAGACAGCTCCAAACATTACATAATCTAAATCAAAACTCTGCCCACTCTTACCCTTTCCGCAGCTGCACTTTGTGAAACTTGAGGGAGCTCTGAATAGATATGTCAACAACCCAACAGGGATGGCCAACCAGTTATCCAAAACTAGTAAACTAGTGAACAATTAAACAATACGTTTCTTTAGCGTTGGTGCTTTAAAGGAGATGAATTTAGAAACACGCTAATAGTAACAATAAAAATATTTTGCAACAAATGTATTGAACCCTTACAAGAAATTTCAAGACAATGACATTAACTTAAAGTACTTTTCTTTGTTAGTCTATGTAGATATGCAGATGGATGTCTAATCATCAATGTCTGGTGAACAGGACCCTAAACTACTCTAATTATACAGACTGGTTATTCAGAGAAGCCAACAACTGTTTTTATTTTTAAAATGCATTGCTTTGCACATCCCTAATCTTTAAGAACATATATTAAAGATTACCCTTGTCTGCCTGCGACTGCATTAGCCAAGTTATTAAACAGGACTGCTTTGTTAGACTATGATTTGACTGTTTGCAGTGTGCGAGAGACTACGCTCAATCTTGTTTGAAGACGAGCCGTGCATCTACAAAGCATCCACGATCGCTCGGTTTCAATGCAAAAGCTCTGTCACATTCAAAGGCAACAGAACTGGTGCTGTGTTATGTGGCTTTAAACTGTCCCTTTCATTGCTCACTTAGCTGGGCTTTCATATGCCAGACTCTGCACTTCTCACCTCTCAGATAAATATGGTATTGTCAGTAAGAGGCTTTTTATAGAATTACCTCTTTTAATCTAGCAGCTCTCAACACAAGCAGCACAGAAACTCAGAGAAGAGAGAGTCAGTGATAGAAGATAGACAGACAGGAAAACAGACAGACAGGCTGAAAAATGCTTGACTGAAATCAAGGCCAAGCACTATTACAGTTTCAGGATCTAAATTTTTCTAATCAGGGTCTAAACAAGGTCCCAAACACAACTTTATCTAGTTAAGGATACTTGTTAATAATTCATATTTATTAATATTGCAATGTTTCAGGTCAGTTACAACATAATTGTGAGACAGGAACACTGTACTAATAAAAATGTTAAACATTCTTTCCAAACTGTAGTAGTGCGTGGTGCCATTCTTATTATTAGTGCTTACAACCAATTAGATGTGTGAGTTAACTGTTAAAAGTTAAAAGGTAACTGACCTCACTCCACACCAGCATCGTGCCAAAGATGACCTGTAGACCATCAAAGAAGTTATCCCCAATGATGATGACTGTGGCACCACCTGTCGTCCAGCCTTCACTGGGACTAATGGCTTTAATGCAGGGAGTAGCTGTTTTACAGAGAGAGAGAGTACATAAGAAAGAGTAAGTGTGATGACATTTACATTTAACAGTTGTCACAGCAACATATAAACAGGTTTGCTACGGCCTTACATCTTGAAAACGCATATGCAATATAAATTAATTCTGACTGCACGTATTTGCGCGTACACGCCAAGACACCTGAAAAGTGATTATATGAAAATAATGTCAAGAGCCATCGCAATAAACATCTGGAACCAGCCAGCAAATCATCACTTGTGCGAATCACCTGTGACATAATTTCATGCACAGACTAAATAGTTAGGAAATAAATCTGAACCTGTGCGACTGATTTTTTCCCCATTACTGCAAACAGATTTATGAGACAGTCTATCAGGAAGGTTTAAGCCCAGCTTAATGACAAGTGACTGACTCATTAGAGTCGTCACATATGATTAGACTGTGGCTGCTCCTCTGCACAGTCCCCATATGCTTCCCGACAGCAGCGTGAGCATGAGAGATGACGCTCACTCGCCGATCATTTATCTCAATCTACCCAGTGTAAGAGTGCGGTTCACTGCTGAGGCTGCCCGGTAATCACCGTCAGAACTATGAACATATAGAAACCTGTTTTGGCTATTTAGACGCATAACAAATTGCATCTAAAAAATGCCTTTTGGTACCAAATGGCATAAGGCAGATATAGGAACACTGTTTTAAAATCACATGAGTTATTTGAAGCGAGTTATCCAAAGTGGATGGAGCAATGACAATTTACTTTCCACGCTTAAAGCGTTTTGTAAATTACTCTTAAAGCTTTTCAATTCATGCTTCTTGGTCACTAGTAAAATAAAATAATAAAATAATAAAATATGTTAAGCACTTGTGTGTATAGCATGTATAATAATAAAATATGTTAACCACACAACTGTAAAGTTATCACATTTTCTTCATAAAACATAAAGCTAACTACACAAAAATGCCTTCATAAACCTTATTTATGCATTTTTCTTTGTGTATGTGTGCTTTGACCTGCACCTCTGCACCTCTGAACTTAAAACATTAATTATTTTATTTATATTGTGTATGTCTGGGCACTGTGCTTATATTCTTAACACTGTGGCGAAATCTTGTTGACATGTATTTATATTCTGGGCAATTAACATGTTTTATGCTCATGTGTTTTTATGGCAGTGAGTGTGAATTTTTGAAACACTAATACTTTGACCTTCAAGAAACCAGCTTCTCGCTCCAGGCAAAACCATGTAACTCCTCTATCTACTCTGCAGAGCTCAAATACTCTGCTCTAAAACACACAATCTCTGTTTGACCAAACTAAAAGCAGTTGTTGAATTGCAACTGACATGGGTAGAGGCGAAAAGCAGGGGAACGGGACACAGAAGAGAGGAATAAGTGAAAGAGGCTGTCAGCAGTGGCCCCCTAGAGCTGTGCTTATGAAAGCTGTAATTCCCCTCTGCTTTTATTTCAGGCATGGACATAATTAATGAAATCTGAGGGTCAGAATGGAAAAGATCAATCAGTGATGACTCCACAATAGTCCCTCACCTTGTCCAAACCCCTCCTTCCTTTCCCTCTGGGGCTAATGCTAATTCTGGTTGATTATACACACACCTTTATTAAATATTACACTGACCCCATGTGTGCAGGGTGGGGAGGGGGGCAGGTGCGAGGGCTTGTTTTATGACACTCGTGCAAATGTCACGAGCGTCTGAGTTTGGCACTCACTGAGAAATCCGGAGTCCTTACAGCAGTCGATCAAAAGGCCAGTCGCATTGGGACACTCTGAGAAAACAGCAGTCAGCCATAAAAATTCAACACCTTAATGAGTTTAAATTTCATTTCAGCGTGTTGAACTTTGGCACCGGATTCTGAAGCTTGGTGTCTCACTGAAGGTGCTTTAACCGACTAATTACTGCTGTTCTAATTTGCTGCAGGATTTAAATAGAAGGAAAAGACATGAGGGGAAAAAAGAAAGTCCTCTGAGACAGCTGCCAGATCCAGAGAAGAAGAGAGTCTGTCACGGGAAGCTCTGTTGTCTTCTGTGACTCTGGCAGGGGGACTGAACACATTCCTTAACAAGCGCTACACATGACTCAGACTGTGGGATGGACCCCTGGGTGGGAGTGGATTACCAGGGCTTATGCTTGTGTGATAGCACGTCACTTGTATGATGGCAGATCTAACTGAGGCAGATGTACGGCTGTGCACGGTAGAGACGGGTGACTTTTGAATAAGAGGCGCTCAGTGCTGCTGATAGGACCTCAGACTAATGTTAGTAGAACTTTGTGTTAACCTTATATATCAT
>JAZGTK010017209.1:0-12372 GCA_036877625.1 Ambastaia sidthimunki
AAATACTTTAGCAGGGACACTTTATATGCACTATAAAAATAAAACAAACTTATGTGACTAAGAACTTTTGGGGGCCGCTGTACATGTATTATATTAAAACGTATTATTTTTAACAAACTGTTTCTTACTTCGTCTTTAGACAGCAGGCAGCAAGAGAACGGAACCGAGCAGCGTTCTCCACTGGGGTTCTCTTTAGAACAATTGAAGTACATGTTCTGAGACCAATCCATGTATGAGATCCCTCCACAGCAGCTAAACTGATCACACCAATCAGAATCATTATCGCTATCTAAAAAAAACGTACAAACGCTATATAAAAAACGTACATGCGTTTGCAATTCTGACCTGTTTTTGTCCATAATCAATGAGGTTCTGCAGGTCTATGTCGTCTCTGTAATGTTTGATCGCGTTGTTAACCATATCTGTTACTTTGCCACGCGCCTGCAATGGATAAACAGGTTAATAATTCTTTTAAAAAACATTGTGTGATATTTCTTCAAATTGGCTAGTTTGTTAATAACACAGAAAAAGTTGAGATGCATGTTGCAAAATGCATGTTGGTCCAAATATCTTTGGTCAAACGGTATATTGGCCGGTGAACTATACTAACAAACTACAGCAGAGGGAGCAGAGAACTGTTTTAACAACAAAACCAACATGTTTTTAACTGGAACAAAAGCTGTTCTTGTTATATCATGCCCAGAACATTTCAGTAACCTACTTATGCGTGTCTCTACAAATCCTTCACATAGACAAACGCATTTATACTACAGTCTTACATAAAAGGAATTAAAGTTGATAATATACACATAAAACTAACTAAGAATGAAACTAATTGTTACTAAACGGATTTTAATGTACATCTTGAAATCAAGTCAATACCTAGTTTTACATTTGTAAGCAAGGCTAGTGGTATATGTACATGTTCAAACTTGCTGTGTTGTATCATTAGTGTACTACATCTGTCAGCCAATCAGTGCTTTCCAAATCTGATGATGTCATGATCTGATGATCTCACGATGTTCTTCACCTTGTCTGAGAAGACAAAACCTAGAACACCAGCCAGTATCTGAAGCAGGAAGATTATGGTCAAGAAGATGCAAAACTGCAGGAGAACAAACAAACAAACAAACACTAAACAAAATAAATTTGCTTTATGATCATTGAAATAAACAATTTCCAATACTTCTGAAAAGCTGTGTGACCTACTGTACCTAATTTAAAACGGATTAAACACCAGGCATTAGAGGCTAAAACTCGTCTGCCTGGTTACTGACCGTCTGCAGTAAGCAGATGTTCTCCCTCAGAGAACCCACACAGCCGCAGAACGTGATGAAGAACATTAGAACCCCCACTATTAACAGGAGCAGAGCCGGATCCACAGTCAAGCAGGCCAACGCTGTCTCTGAAGAGACGCCATATCAGACAGACATTACATTTAATTTAAGTAACTCTCTTTTATTTATACAAGCTAACAGTATAGCAGTTGTAAAGTCCTTTTATATATCTTTGGTTTTCCAAGTAAACCCATTTACCATGTTTTACTATCCTGGAATAAACCCCAATAGATATCAGCACCAGTGCGATTATCTATAATGGAAAGATAAGGCAGATTAGCTACAGGCTGTTTTGTACATTAACATGTATTTTGTTCATTTTACAGACCGTGTAATGTCATTACTAATCTATGTCAGTGATATTTATTTAGATCTCCAGGGTGTTGCATGTGTAAAATCCTTGTTTTAGTTTTTATTAATTTATTAATCATATGACATAAAATGTGATAAAAAAAGAACAGGCAGGAAACTGTACAAAAAGAAGTGAAATTTTAGGGTGCTTTCACACTCCAGCTCTCCCACCACTGAAGGTCCCAGTTTGTTTGACACAATGTAGCCCCCCCCCCATCCAAACAGCTATCAGGTTACTATGAAACTCTGCGTCCTTTTATTACTGTGAAAGCAGCGATTGTAGTCGTACAATGAGATCATTTCAAAGCCAGCAAAGTGTTACTTTGAGAAGATATTTTAACCTGTTCTGTTGAGGATATAAGGTCTAACTCAACACATTAATATACATATTTATTTACATTTTAATACAACATTTTAAAACATGTGCATTACAATTCTGTATAGCTATGTACCACTAACAGCTAAAAGGAACCTATATATTATTAAAATATTATAATAATAATGGTTACATTGTTGCTTTAAAGAGTTGACTATATAATATTCAATACGCGATGTTTAATTAGATCAGTTCATGATCTAAGACTGTTTTAAACATTTTGGGTACCCAAATCTCTCACTGAAGAGACGTTATTCATTAAGGTCTATTCACTAAATACTACAGGGCATCAAATAGGGGAGGCATGGGGTCTTCCCTCATCCAAACCCTGCGTCCCTCTCTATCAGCATATAAATCATTAGGACTTGCTGCTCGGCAACAGCAACAAAGTTTGGGAATGTTTGGGAATACATTGGGAATGTAAGTTGGCAGTATGACCAACTCCGCATAAAAAGGTTTTGTTGATGAGGTCTAATGTAAACTCGTTATTATTCCACGAAGATCTTATTGCACAGCGGGCGAAGTTTATTGGGTCAAAAAGCAGAATGGTTTCTGCGTTGTGTATTTTAGGTCAAGATGGAGCGTGTTGTACTGTGCAACATTAAATGTTATGCATGTTCCAGGTATGTTAGGAATCTGCCCTGTGGTTACATAATACACACAGGTGTTGAGACAAGCCTATAGTTGATGTTTTTAAGTTTTAAGTGTTTTAAGTGATGTTTTAAACACCTTTGTGGCTATGAAAGCAGTTAGATTTGTTAGATCTGCTTTTATATTGTTGCATATATATTTATATATATTTATGTCCGCTTTGTGTTTAATAACAAGACAGGGTTTTAAATACAACTAATTAAACGTTGATAATTAATCCAAGCACGTGAAAGGGAGACACGAGCTTTCTTTGCACAATACAATATTTTGTCTTTTATTCTAAAGATCAAATCTTTTGTAAAGCTTTTTGTTTTTTATTGACTTATGTGTAAAATAAAAGTGAGCATCACTTACCCAAAATATCATGTTGAAGAAAAACAGGAGGTATTTTACCACTGGATTCACGAATGAGAACTCTTCGTCATTTTTCTTTGCTCCTCTTGACATGATTGAAGGTGATGATCTTACAAACCTCTGATATTCAGGTCACTTCCGAAATAACTAGATCTTCATCCTTGTCTAAAACGACCGCGTTTATGAAACATCTACAGACTAAAACCACAAAAACGCATCACAATGAAATTGAATTGGTGCTTGTTGTCTTGTCTGGAAAGGTATTTCCTGATCAGAGCAGTCAATGAGCTCGAAGAAAACACAGCCCATGTGCAGAACAAGCGCCGGTGGGCGTTTCCTTCCTCTATTTTATCTTTATTACAATCGAGGCACCTGTATTGTGTGAAGCCAAGCAAAACATAATAGTTGTATTTATTAGTCTATGTGCAACTATGAAGCCTGTTTATTACGACTCATCTTGGAGACGCCAAACGGACCCCAAACCCTAGACTGACATCTGCTTGGCAGTCGTGCAAGTGGAAATAATAATAATAATAATAATAATAATAAAACATCACGTACATGGTTTCTAATGTTATTTGTGTATTTCATTTTAATGGAACACCTTTCAACAGTGTCATATTTCTGTGTATAAAGGCAGTGTTTTTGTACTATATGTACGTAACCAATGAATAGCGTTTCAAACAATAGGATGTAAAGTGTGTAAGTGGAATAGCATGTTTTCTTGGGTTTTTAAAACTTGAAAGAGTTTAAATACAGACTTCATATTTAAATACTGTTAATTTTGATAGATTGTACTATACTGTAAAAGAGAATGACTGTATATTAAGTAATAAATATACTAATAAAAAATAAATCTATTCTGAAGGTTTGCTAACATCTCTGTTGATGTTAAATTAATAACTATGAAGTTAAAATTATAATTTTAGCATTCTCCATAAATTGCAAGTGTTTTATTTCAAATCCTCTTTAAAATGCAAATAAGACAGTATGTTTTAAAGTTATCATAGCTGTCACACAAGAGGGCGCTTTAACATTGCCCTTGCCCTCAAATATAAAAAACATGTTTTTTTATTAATTCTTAATTAAAGGTTATACCTACAGTTATGATACATACATACTCTATATAATCTGCGATTATTTAATTATTTATAAGTACAGTATTTGTATCATTCTTTATACGGTTGATTTTCAAGAACTTTTAAAAGACTTGTTATTTCCAGACAGGAAACTTCAAAAACTTCACGTCCCATGTTGCAGTGCGGCGAAAAAAGTGACGTATGACGTTGACGTAGCGCTTGTCGTAGCAGCCCCGCAAAATCCGCAGCTGTCGTCTGCTGAGGGCATTCCCTGTTACACAGTAACACAAGTCCAATAATGTCATTTTCAGGACAGGATCTGTGAGAGGTAGGATGCTGTTTCTTTATTTCTCTTATTTAAATCACAACAGCTGCGGAAAACCCTGGAAAACAGCGTTTCCTGCTTTAAAGGTTTGTGGGTCGTACGTCAAAACACGTTAGTGGGTCCTGCTATGTTTTCATTATAAGTTATCATTTATTTGCTTTTTTAACATTGTAACAGTGCTAAAATTGCGTACAATATTGAATGCATTGTAAAATACTGGATATTGAATATATCACGTGTTTACGCTAAACCTATTTGGCCACAATTTTGGTTATTTCGGGGAATGTCAGCATATCAAAAGCCACATGACATTTAAAACACATTAAATCTACAATAGACTGATGCATGAAACTACAGTTTGAGTTGAATAAAATGTTATGGTCAGGTGATGTGCTAAAAATGGACTGAGTGTGTCCTTGGGTCGTGTTGGGTTTAAGAATTGTGACTGTCACATTTTAGTCACATTTTATGTTACTTAGAAACAAAACATTGTTTGGATCATTAGAAAAAATAACTGTGAATATATTTCATTGCAGTATGTTGATGATCACTAACATCTCTGGCAAGTTGCAAAGGTTAAAACTGTCTGTCATTCAATGTTATTTTGAGGGTTTGTAATTCTACTCTAACACAGTTTGCACACAGAAACCTTACAACCTTTAGGGTTGTAACAAACTGTGTGGACTGTACAGTTACGCCATACCACTTGTCCTGGAATAAAAACGACAGTGTTTGGTCTTTATAAACTGATTTTAAGCCTTTCCGTTCTTCACAGACGGATCTCCTGCCACCATCTATTAAAAACAGGAAGAGGAAGTAGTGGAAGAAAAAACACGTGTCTTGCATCCTCGAGGTCACTGATAGACTGACATGCCTCCGTTTCCACTGTTGCTATGGAACATGTAACTGGTGACCGGGAACCACCCGCTGGTGTGAGGTACCGGGTGGAAAGGTCCGTGTTTAGTGAGGGCTACATTGACTCTGAGCTGCTACATAGGAAGACGAGACCCCCCAAGTCCTGTCTAAAGAGAGTTACTGAGCACCTCCGGTAGGGATATTTTTTGTTCTTCATTATGTGCTTTATATGCATATTGTTAAACAGGTTTTGAGCTGCACTGGGGTCCAAAAGCCTCACAACAATATGTGGGACGGTTTCAGGATTTTGAAATAGTTTAAACAAAGAGAACCGTATTAAAATTGTGCATAATTTTGCCCTGTTTCCTAGTCACTGATGTATTAAAAGCACATTTGTTACAGAGATCATGTTAAATTTTTTTGTACATAAGATCAGTTGTCAGAGGCTGAACTATATCATATAAAAATTGAAAACGTCATTTTTTAACTCATTGTAACACCAGTTTGTAATTTAGACTTACAGCTCTTCAAGATCTTAGACTTTTGGATCCTGTTAAATACTGACATCTTTTTGTTGTGTATTAATTAGATATTGTTGTTACTAAACAGTAAAACAGCTTTCTCAGCTGTATATAGGAACAAACTGTAAGTATGCTATCAGGTTTGAGTCTTATCTTCACCTGGAGGTCAGCTTTAACTTCATAAAATCATTTGACTAAGTAAATAACCGTTAGTCATTTATGACTGTCTTATTTCATCATATCATGCTGTTAAGATTACAGTAAGTGTTACACAACAATAAAATCTGATACAATGAAACTGTGTCTGTTAAACCAGTCTGCTCATTTCATGACTCGACTCGATTTCCTTCTCTCTTGTTTTTCAGCTGTTCCTCTGAGAAAATCAGATCTGTTGTGCTCAGTTTCCTGCCCATTATAACATGGCTGCCATCATATCCAGTGAAGGAATACTTGTTTGGGGACATCGTGTCTGGAATCAGCACGGGAGTCATGCAGCTTCCTCAAGGTCAGAAGTTCTGAAGTTCTGTGAACCAACCAAATGATCTGAATCCTCAATCAGTTTCTTAATGACGCCTGAATCTTTCTCTCTCTCTCTCTCTCTCTCTCTCTCTCTCTCTGTCTCTGTCTCTCTCTCTCTCTTTACATTGCCAAAGCATCAATAAACATATTTACAACATTTAAAGAAATAGAAATACAATAAAATATATAATAAAGTGTGTGTAGATATATGGTGCAGTGTGGATGTAGTCGTCATGTATCTTTCTCTTTCTCTCTCTCTCTCTCTCTTTCTCTGTCTCTGTGTGTCTCTCTCTCTCCCTGTTTCTGTGTGTGTGTGTGTCTCTCTCTCTCTCTCTCCCTGTTTCTGTGTGTGTCTCTCTCTCTCTCTCTCTCTCTCTCTCTCTCTCTCATTCAACAGGTCTGGCTTATGCGATGTTAGCAGCCGTGCCTCCAGTGTTTGGTTTATATTCATCTTTTTATCCTGTCCTGTTATACACGTTCTTCGGCACTTCCAGACATATATCAATAGGTGAGGCTTGCTGACGCACGTGTTAAGCTATTGGTGAAAAGCGACATGCCGGTACAGTTTTGCTAAGTCACTGTTACTTAGCAAATCTTTTCAGTTGAAACGAGGGCAGGATCTGAAAAGCTCTCTGAGATGAACCATAAGATCAGATAACTGACTGTGTTACTACGTCACCTGCCAACACGCAAACATACCGCATTACAGTCTTTGTTTGTTGACGTTAACATCCCTAAAATACTTACTTGCATGTTTGCAATACAGCGGCTTGTATATCTGGTGCTGCTGTGCAAAGAGAACATATGTAGAAACAGAAAATATGTAAATGCATCATCAACATTTTTTCAGGCCTAGTACTGCCTAAAAAGTCTGTTTTCCTACTGCCCTGCTGTCCCTGAATTCCAGGGTACTTTAGGGTAGTATTCCAGGGGAGTCAGTTTTCCATGCTTTCTGCCAAGTGTAAAGTTCGATCAGTGGAACTCGAAAATCGAATTTCGAAGAACTTCATTCGCGGTGGTCCAGATATCTTTTCACATCTTTATGGTTGTTAAGATGCCCCTCGGTGTTGTTTTTGTCTCCTGTTTAAGCTGATCTCCAACCCCTCGGAAATCTCAGCAGGACTTTGGAAACACCACAGTGAGAATAGATCAAAGGTTACAATAGTCGAAAGGTTACCCAAACCAAAATGTTGCTTATTGGCCTCCGTGGCTAGAGGACAGATGGACTGGGCGCTAGTCCAAGTGTTGGGTTCAGATCTGTTGCACGCAGGCATGTAGCCTCCTGTTTAAACAGCACTCATGTTTTGTCCCTGTATGCCTTACCGGCAACAACAAACAGACCCATTTATCTAGATGGGGAGGCAGAGCAGAGCTCAGTACACTATTTAGAACTCTGTGTGTGCTTACTTAAGTACACTAGGACATGTTTGCTCTCATTGCACAGCCTGAACATAGTGTTTACTTAAAAGTAAAGAAGTGATTATGGCATCTGTGTTTCACACGGCGCCGAACGGATATCAGAATTACAAATAAACGTTTTAAGTTTGTGGTACAATAGAAGAATCTATCTAGAATAGATTTAAGTGTGTTGTATGTGTACAGAAAAACTGTAATTTATTTTGAAAGGTAATTGTCAGAGCAGTACGTGGGAAATGGGACTCTGTGTTTGCGTACGTGTTCGGACGCTTAAGCAAATGTCATTGTATTAGATAAAAAAAACATTAAACCTAAGGGCATTTAGTTTAAAGAGTACACAAGCACACGCTTTTCAAGCAAAACATTTCACGATTTCACACAGTTTTGTAAGGTTTTAAATGATATAAGAATCAATGAAGACTAAACACATTTAGTTCTTACTGGTTTTAACTTAGTAAAACATTCATAGTTAATTACTCTGAGAAAAACACACAGCTTCACAATAACACAGATGCATGCTTAAAAACTTTAGTATGTTGTACGATACCATCTTAGGGAATTTTTTGTCATTGTATTCCCGCAGGAACATTTGCAGTAATAAGTCTGATGATCGGAGGCGTGACTGTCAGGGAGGCTCCGGACTCCATGTTTGCCGTCAACGGGACCAACGCATCACAGACTGTGGATTTCGAGGCCCGTGACGCCAGGAGAGTAGAGGTGGCTGTAGCGCTAACAACGCTAGTAGGGACCATCCAGGTACGCCATTGTCTCGTGAAGTCAACGAAGATTTTAAGTGTAAAATCTTTGCAGGTTTTTTATTAAAGGTTTTGCGCATGTTAGTTTGTTCTGGGTCTGCTGAGATTCGGCTTTCTGGCGATCTATCTAACCGAGCCTCTGGTGCGAGGGTTCACCACAGCCGCTGCGGTCCACGTCTCGGTTTCACAGCTCAAGTACCTGCTGGGTGTTCACACCGCCCGCTTCAACGGACCCCTCTCCGTCGTCTACGTGAGTCAAGTTTCATCCTGTGAAAACTTCGGAAATGTGATGTTTCAATCACAAAAGAAATTCAGACTTATTAGCATCTTCAATCTGAAATCTCAACGTGAAAGTTTTACATTAAAAATGTGCATAAACGTAACTTTTTACAGTTTTTTTTTACAGTAGTGTTTTAAGTTTTCTATTTTATTCGAATATAGAGTCTTGAGGCTGTCTTCAGAAACATCCCCAGCACCAATATTGTCACTCTCATCATTGGACTGGTTTGTATCGTGTTCCTGTACGGAGTGAAAGACCTCAACGAACGCTTCAAAAAGAAACTTCCCATCCCGATCCCGGGAGAGATCATAGTGGTGAGAGTTTCAAGCTATGATATTTAAAACATGCTAACACGTGTTCCCAAAACTGCCGTGTTTAAATACGTTCATGGGTTTTTGAAGGTGATCGTCTCCACTGGGATCTCTTACGGGATGGTTATGTCTGAAAACTACGGAGTGGAAGTTGTTGGTAAAATTCCTACAGGGTAAGATCATTTTTTGACTTTGCTTAAATATACAGAACTGAAACCGTTTACGTCACATTGCGTTTTAAATGCATCTTCTGTTGAAGGTTGTTGCCACCCAAGGTTCCAGACTTCTCAGTCCTGCCCAGCCTCTTCACAGATGCCATAGCTATAGCTGTTGTGGGCTTTTCAATCTCCATCTCGCTAGCCAAAATCTTTGCTCTCAAGCATGGATACAGCGTAGATGGGAATCAGGTAGAGAAAGACACAATTTCGTTTGTTTTCTAAGCATTTTTATTTTTTGCAAAATTATTTCTGTTCCACTTAGAGACAGACACATAAAATAAATGTAAAGGCTTTTAGAAAGGGCTAAATCTAAGTTACTAAGTTACTAGCCATTTATTAGATCCTTTTGCCCACAGTGACTAATTTTAAGAACTGTGAATCTGAGGTAACACAGAGAAAAGTGTCAAGCATACAGTAAATAAACAGTTGAGAAGAATTGAGCTGATCTTTGTGTGAGCAACCAAGACCCAAATGCTAAGGCTACAAATGAGTCTACAATGAGCTCACCTACCGTAACTAAATTAAATAGTGAACGTAGGAAGTATATTGTCATTTTAAAAGAACCCAAAAATGATAATTGTATTATTATTTACTCATGTCGTTCCAAACTTGTTTCAAGAATTTGCACACATTTCATGGCTGTTTATAGTGGCCACAGCTGTCAAGCTCCGAAAAAACTTAAAAAGCAAAAGCTATGTAACGTAAAAAACATACAAAATTAGAATAACATCATGGGAAGAAAACAGGCATAATTTTTATTTCTCGTTTTTGAGTGTACCGTCCCTTTAAATTCCACACTTTAAACACAATTTTGCTCAAACCACAGATTTTATACGGTAACTTATATGGCATGATGTTTTTATGATGTATACCGTACGGTTTTATGCAGTTTTGCGTTTCTGTGATCACAGGAGCTCATCGCTTTGGGACTGTGTAACTTCGCCAGTTCTTTCTTCCACACGTTCGTGGTCACGGCGTCGATGTCCCGCAGCCTCGTGCAGGAAAGCACAGGAGGACACACTGAAGTAAACGTCAAGCACACACACCCAAAACCTACCGCACTGCACGTATACAGCCGTTCTAAAAATGCACATCTCCTTATATGGAGTTCCTTTCTGCTAATGACCTCATTACAGTAGCTGCATTACTGCAGTAAAACCAGACAGATAAGATAGCGTTGCTTCCCGAGAGAAACTGAATTTAATGATGTTTATGGCGTGTGTCTGTAGATTGCAGGACTCCTGGCATCTATACTTGTGCTGCTGGTGGTGGTGGCCATTGGGTTTGTGTTTCAGCCGCTGCCTACGGTAAGTTCAGAGCTGAACTATTGCTCTGGTGACCGTACTTGCATACTATCTGCTGGGTCTCACGTGGAGCTTGTTTTCATAGGGTACAAAATATAGCCTGAAACACTTGGTAGTTGTATAAATGGTCATTATAATCATTAAAAGAAGGTGAAATTGGTGTAAAACGGTTAAAATAAAGGCTGCAAATTTGGTATTTAATAATTGTTGGTTTGTAGTTATGTAAGTGTATAAAAATAAAAAAAATTTGTCTTGACAACAATTTGGGTAAATAGTTAAATGGTTGAGCTCTCATGTTTGTTTTACACAGTTTACTTTTACTAAATTTACTGTTCTTGCCATTGTGTCCTGTAAAAGGCTGAAATTGTGTTACTTTTAAAAGATCACAGTTTTAAAGATCATTTGTTTTTTGCAGTGGGTGGAAATGAGACGGTAACAGGGTGCCACAGAATGTTTTCAAAACAGCAAGTTTTTGTCTAATGTTATTACATAAACTACAGAATTACAAAAACTACAGGGAAACATATTCATGTAAAAATTGATACAAGTACATCAAAGAAAACAGCTCAACTTGTTTGGCCTTTGTAGAAAAGTGCAAAGGACAGTCTGAATTGATTTAAATGTACATAAGCATTTATAATGCCAGAGATCGTGACCTGTATTTATTACTGTCTGGTTGTCTCTCATTAGACGGTTCTGGCAGCTATTATCATGGTCAACCTCCTGGGAATGTTTAGGCAAATGAGAGACATTCCCGCTTTATGGAAAACCAGCAAGATTGAACTGGTGAGTGTAAAAACACTGGTTTTGTTTAGCGTACAGTCTTCTCAACCGCTGGTGATCTTGATAAACATGAAGTGCTCGTGAAGTCTTCAACTTTCCACCTAATAAAGTTTATTGCTAAAGGTTGTTTTTTAAGACGTTGTGACATGTTGTTCTGTTTCTGTTGTTAATGACTGACGCAATTTCCTCAGGCGATTTGGCTGGTGTCCTTTGTTGCTTCTGTTTTTCTGGGGCTGGATTACGGACTGCTGGTGGCCATGGGCTTTGCCATGCTCACAGTTATTTACAGGACGCAGTGGTAATAAACCCTGTTATTCTGTTCTGTTATAAAGCCAATTCATGCAGAACACACTGTTAATATTTTGTTTATTGTAACAGATTTTTATTAGTGCTTAAGAAGTTACATTGACTTCTTGTTTAATATTAAAACCTGTCTGAATAATTTTAAAACATATTACTTTTGTATTTCCATATTTTCATAGTTTTGACAGATTCATTTAATGTATTTATAGATTGATTATTATATTTTGACATACAGAAGTGTCATTTTTGTTTGTTTTATTGAGTACTGTTAGTTTTTATATGTTGGTTTTACTGGCAAGGATATTTTGGTATATTTCTTTATAGTATTATGCATTTGTCTAATGAATTTTTTTATTCTAGCCCAAAAAATGCTCTTCTAGGGCAAATCTCAGACACAGGACTGTATTATGACGTGGATGAGTACGAAGAGGTAGGACAGACGTGAGGAAATCTCGGCTTTTAAAGCCACAGACACCCAGTTAGACCTGATTTAATCCACTATTCCATATGCCACAATCTTTGTCCTCTTATCTGAGTGTTTTGTTCTGTTGCTCAAGGCTGAGGAATGCTCAGGGATAAAGATTTTCCAGTCTAATACCTCCATCTACTTTGCAAACAGTGACTTGTATGTGAG
>JAZGTK010017210.1:0-12371 GCA_036877625.1 Ambastaia sidthimunki
GTTCAAGGTGTGGGGTTAGTATTCTTTTAGGAAATTCCCTTTTGTCAACTAGTTCTTTGAATCCATGGTAACAAAAATATGTTGGGAAATGTTGCTGTAGATTTGTGTGTGTTGACATATTTGTCTGGTTTAAATTAGTGGTCCATGCATTGTTCTGATCTTTAGAAAAGATGTGTTACTTTCTCAGATTCTGAACTTATGACATCAGTAACTGTGTACATGTGTACGTGTGTAAGGCAGTGACATCATCAGTGACCCCAAGTGGAAATGATAGGGGCGTCAGTCACACAATTGAAGGAAAGAAGACATTTATCTTAGACAGAGAGACACAGAGGGAGAGAGAGAGAGAGAGAGAGAGAGAGAGAGAGAGAGGCAGAAAAAACATTTCAAGTTTGAAAATAATTGGCAGTAAAGGAGAAGAACTTTGTTCATCTATAAAGGTGGAAATAAGCTCATTAAGACCCAAAACACTGAAGTTGTATTTCATACGCCACACAATCACATCTTTTGGGACTTTTCTTTCTTCCTCCTTCTTCAAGTTCTCTCCTCATTTCCTCTTTAACAAGGTCGTGGTATGTACTGGGAGAGGTGCTGAAGGTTTGGGTTGGGTTTGGTCAGTGCGCTGGCTGTAACTACTCCTCAGAGTCAGAGAAATCTCTTTACAGACTTGCGTGTTTCTCCAAACTTAGCATCAGTCTGTTTTGAGCTGATGGTGGGAGGGGCTTCTTTCATCCTTCTATCCAACACTCAATTCCTGCTGCTTAGTTTCCTCTCTCCTTGCCCACTTCCTCTCTGCCTCCCCCTGGTGAGATCATTGGAATTCACAGCCAGGGTGCCTCTTCAAAACACAATTTTTTTCCCATGATAGACTTTAGATTTACAGACCAGGTTTTTTACCTCAGATCTATACTGTCATAACATTTCCAATCTTGCAGAGTAACAAACTTAAAGTAGCTACACTACTAACACAACTTCAGTAAATTGCAACTACAGTGAATGAATTCTCTTAGAATAATTTTTGGTAGGAAGTTTTGGAAAATATGATTCATTTAAGTGAATAGCTCTATTCAGATGGTTCATCTCAATAAACCAGTACCAGAAATGACTCACTGATCTGTTGAACTTTATTGTTGTCACCCTTGCCTACTGTATTAATGGAATAATATAGATGCAAGGGCACCAAACTGTTCTCTGAACTGTTTTATGTTACAAGCATGTGTGCTACCCACTGCATCACAGCTTAGATGAAACGGGCAACATATAATTGAAACACATGAAATGCAGGTCAAAATTCAGGTCAGAAAATGTTATTATCCCGTCATGTGAAATGCTAAACATTTTGGGACTGCAAGGACAGCTAATGGTCCACAGATAAATGCTTTCCACACTGGGAGTTCACACTGTCATTTCAAAGACATCCTGCAGTAAATATAATGCGATTAGAGGCATGCCAGTCACTGCACTTCTCGTCTGGACTGTTTGAGATATCTTCATGCTTTAGAATGTCTGCAAGCAGCTTCTTTGCAACTGCTTAGCAGAACTTCTCACGTGTGTGAATGTGGTGTTGTTTCTGAATATCTGGCTTTCAGGACAACGTCAGGTTCAAGGTCAAGCCTTTGACCTATGAATATTAAACCAGCCAAATAAAATTGCATTTGGAACGATCCATTACCGAAATCAAAATGTGAAACTGGATTTAGATCTAATTTAGATAAAATCTCACAGCTAAAAGCGAGTTGCGGTCTGCTTTGTTGTGGTGTGCGGGGGTCTTTGATGTGTGTTGGTCTTTCATACCTCCGGCTCTCCGCAGTCACACTCCTCTCCTTCCTCTATGTATCCATTTCCACATTTCTGCCCCCCGTAGAGCATTTTGACTTCAGGCATGTTATACAAACACATGCCCACCCCCTTCTCCAGACTCGCCACCAGATCCTTTTTACTGCAGGTACTGAACACTGTGGGGAATGGGTACCTGTTTAGAAAGGGAAATTAGTAAATGCAATTAGACAACATGACATGTGCATCATCAACAGCCCAACTGGCTATTGGAATATATTAATAATCCTTATGACAAAATCAGGATGGCTCAACACCAGTATATCTTGTCTATTGGATGTTTGTGTGGTGGTATCCTCATCCCATATCCCTTGTTAACCAGCGTTATCCATAAAATCATGCTAGCTTCACCAGCGGATGGATCAAGTTTTGTTAGTGAACAGTATGGCTATACCGGTCCACCACATGGACCAGCATAAACCAGCCTAGACCGGCATTGAACTTGAATATGCTGATGTAAGCTAACACTTCAGTGTGAATTTTAGCCAGAAACAAGCTTTCCAAGTGAATATCTGTCCAGCCAAACCAATTTATATGCTCAAAGCAAAGCGAATGATAGGGACCAACTCAGTGAAAGCAAGCTAGAGAGCTAGAAAGATTATAACTAAATAAACTAACACAGAGTATAATATCATGACCCTACTGACCCAACCAAGCATACAAAGTCATAAGAATTTAAATTCCCAAAGCCAACAAGGCCATTACTTCCACAAGGCAAAGATGACAACAAAACAAAAGCAAATTAGCATATGACCTTCCACTATGGCATTCATGTCCCAGTCCTCTATGTGATGATGACTAAGCCGTCTGAGCAGAAGCCTATGGTGACAGCTCACAGCAGAGATACATTTCATGTTCAATCATCAAACAAAACAAGCGCTGGGCACGACCTCTGTCTGACTGCAGACACTGTAACAAAGTCTGAGTTCTTTTAGATGAAACAGAGAGGCAGCCAATCATATTCAAGCATGACAACCTCGGTCTGGGGCAGCTGCCTCGAGCATGGAGTGAGAGGATTGGAGATCTAAGATGAGAGCTAATGAAACTCATTTGGGTCTATGCTCTGCTCACTGGAGGATACTATGGAAGATTCTTCACGGTCTGTTGCCGGTATCTTCAGTTCACTAACTCACCCCAAAAACAAGTGGAACAACAAAGTGCGTATTTGCCATGCGCTCATAAATATGCAAAACGTCTGAATAACTGGATGTCCTTGAGTTTGTGTTTTTTGAAAGCAAGACTGAGCATGCATGTGAAGGCGGGATTAAACCATTAATAATCATAAGGTTTGTGGATATAACGCTCACTAAACAATTACAGTACGTGCTTACTTTTAGTAATTAGACTGGTTATATTATATTCTGCATTACTGTAAAGACTTTTTACAATATGACTATGCTGTAAACTCTTACAGTAGGGTTTCAAAATCCACACTGAAAATCTGGGAGTTTTTATTTTGGTGAGGTCTTACTGGCCCGAATCGAGCGCTCATGACTCAGACACCGAATAATTCTGTCATTGCCGGTAAAGCCAAATAAACTGTCTGCAGATGAAAGAGAGGAAAACGTGAGGGAAGGATGGAGGGAGGTGTGGGGAGGAGAAACTGTTTGCCAGGAACATCTGCATTCCCGGGGGGTGAGTGTGTCTGCTTGTATGAGGTTTTGCGGTAAAAGCCAAGTAGGGATGGAGATGGGGAGGGCGTCTGCCCCGACTCTTGCAGGGGGTTCTGTGTCTGTCCTCATGCTTCACTCTGTGTCCCTACTGCACCCTGTCCAATAACATCTCTGATGAAAACATTATTGCGCTATAGTAAAAAGTCAAAAGCACAGTGCTACAAAAAACTATAGTAAAAGTTCAGCGTTATAAAATTGATGTAGATGCACAGCCTAGGTATTTTGATTTTGGAAGTAGCTGATAACAACGTTTGAGTTCTTACTGAAATATCTTTTTATGGCAAAATCTGGGTATATCTGGGCAGTCTGAGACACCGTTCAGATCTCTTTTAAAACATAGTCCTTCTGAAAAGCCACTTAATCTTATTGACGCTTCAAGATTTTTAAACATCATGAAATAAAAATTTGAGTTTTAAATGCTTGTACCTACATTAAGCAGATATGTGAATTAAAAATGTTGTCTCTCTTTTCTGGGACTGAAAACATTAATGACATATCTTGCACCACAAAGTTTTTGTCAAATCAAATGCTCCCTAGAATTCAAATGTCCCTTCCTGTACCAACTGAGTCATTTAAATACAATTGGATATTAAAGTGTACAGGAATGATGTCAACACAGCATAGAAAACTGCACTTATCCAAAATGATCCATTTTGATTTTTTTCCTATAGGACCTCACACACACACACACACACATGAAAAACAGACCACTGGCATTTGACATCAACTTTGTGTTGCAAATCAATTATTGACAACAAACCGGAAACAAGTCTTTGAGCCTCAAAACACTGATTTGCAATGAGCTGTTGGCCTTCAGCAAATATCACAGATGCCAGCAGTAACAGTGTAGCAGCAAGCTGGGGCACAATGAGGCTGTGTGTGAGTTTTAATGCCACCTTTAAAGGGCTTAAAGCTGAAAGAGAGCAATCAGTAGGGGCGTCTGGAAGTAAAAGTCATGACATTTGCGAATGGAAGCAACACATACTGTGTCTTAAACACACTAAGAAAAGATCCAGAAATGACATTTCAGTGGTGCTGTAGTGTGTTTAATGAGGCTATGATAGATAGAAAAGTAACAGTTATACAGAAAAGGGCTTTGGTTTAAAGACGGATTGGCACTGGAGTTAAGCAGAGTGTGGGTGGAGATCTTGGAATGGGAAGCTGGCAAAGGTTGGCATCAGGTCAAGTGGGTTAAGAGGGCCTGGCACGGTACAGAATGGAGCTGGTCAAAGCCAATATTTGGACTGGGATGGTTTAGGGCACATGTGAAGTGTGTAGTGCCAGTCCACTCCCAAACAGTGCCTCAGGAGCTTTTGAGATAAGAGAAGCTACAAATACAGCCAAGCATGAAAATACACACATGCACGCACACACACACGCACGCACACACACACACAGTGATGTCATCCATATGCCAGTTTACTCCTAAAAAACTAATAATGAACTACACAAATTGGTAGCAGAATACATGCATTTAAAGTATAAATGGTAGTTTTTTATGGTAGAGTTTTTGAGTAAGAAATGTGAGTAAACAATAAATCTGTCCCCCAAAAATCCTTCCCCTTTAAATTACACTTTCTGTCCATCTTTACAGTAAGTCACTGCCTCAAATGCAAAAAAAAATCTTTGCATTTTACCCTGTAAAAGCTGTGTGCAGAAAACTCTTATCATCACATCATAACCTAAATACCTGCACACATCTGAAACTTTAACTGCTATCATTAAGCATTTGCATCATAATTCTCCCTAAACATTCACCAAGCGAAACCACATTGTCTAGTCAAGACTCTTCAGCAAGAAGATGAACACAGATGCTGATTACAGTGCAAATTATTCTGAGATTACACGCCTGCTGTCCTCTCAAAAACGCATCTGCTTTTTCCATTTTATATAATTATGAAACAAGTACAATGTTGAGTGCTTGCACAAAACAAACCTCAGCACTTGCTTAACATGAGCTGCATCTCTGAGGTCCTTAAATTACTAGTCAATAATGTGATGGGAACAAAATCAAACAAGCCAACACAGACCATAGCAAAGCAGGTCAATCAAAAAAAAGAAAGAAATTAAAAACACATTGGGCAAAATTCAATAAGTCAGGTTGCCTTATTGCAGATTCAAACCTGGTTTCTTTACTTACCACCCAGGCACCAAATCCACTTGTCTTACTTCATCGTTTTGAGACCATAGAGGGTATTAACACCCAGAAACATGGCCAGTATTGTTGCAGAAGTATTCCTGGAAAAGACTTACTATTTCCTAAAACACTGTTAGCCTAAACCTCTCCACAGTATATCTTAGCATTCCAAATATATTAATCAAAAAGCGTTTTGGGAGATATCAGAACAGTCTAGATCCTGGTCAAACCATGACGACATCTAATTTAATAACACACACCCGTTCACAGCAACGCGTTTATAAAAACATAATGAGGAATAAATTAAATACACATTTAAACACATTCCTGCTCTTTGCGCACGTACACACGCAGTGATCGTCTTTATTAACCTGCCGGGCAGTTGCCCAGCTACAATTCAAAGCAATTTGAATCAGGACCTTTTCAAACCTCAGTTTTGGAATTGACCTATCAGAGTTATGTTATCAGCGATACGTGCGAAATTAGGAAATTAATGTCTGTTAAACCAGGGTCCTCCGGCGACTTCAGCTGATTTAAAGTCAGGGTCTATTGTGCTGCCTGTCGTTTAGAAGATAACTCGGTCGTTTGTGATTCGGCACGTGGCTGCCTCAACAATAGCAAAAGCGATAGCTATTATGTGATAGCATCTGATGTGCTCTTTTTCAAAAGGCCAGCTGACATGCTTGATATTACAGGCAAATGTTCTCCCTTGCGCGCTCTGTAGTGAAGATACAGGCAGAGATTGGATGAGGTAAATGCTGTGTTAAGAAGTCAAATCACAGTGTTTAAGGGGCTGCTAGAAGTTCTTATAAATCCAGCTTAAGTTAATGCTGTTTCTGTTGACTGGTGCCAAAGTTCTTTAAGGAAGTAAGTTCACCCAGCAGCCTTCTTGGTAATGTCACCTGGCAGCAACTTCCTGTCTAGCAAGTAAAACTCCTGCTGTTTATAAATAGGGAAAGCGCTGTGTACTAGCTTAATATTCACTTAATGACTTGTATACCATTTTTTAACAAAATAGCATATAGTATTAAAATAATGAAAACAACACTATTGCTACATGTAGGAATTATTCCATGCTACGTTGTTGTCACATGACCTAAGCTTGTTGTGTATGCAGTAAGCTTGTTGTGTACTCCGTATTTTGGAAATGCAGCATATTATCCGAGTAATAATTACATACAGAAGATGTGAACACTGTATACAGATTGCGTTGCATATGAGATTGGTCATTGTTTTATGGATTACATTTAGTGTATTTTTCAATTTCTGCAAGCAAAAAGCAAACAAGACTACAAAAGGCTTTTGCCAATAAGCCGATTTAACACTTTAACTGAAATGCAGGACTTTCTTTCCTACAGTTTCTATGTTGAGCGCTCTGATTTCCCTCTTTCATCTTTTATCAGTGGTCTGTTTTTTTCTTCTACGGTCTATTAGTCCATATTTCGGCTATTGTATGTGGCTGCAAAGCACCAAGCAATTGACAACGACTTCCTGTTTATGTTTGAGACACTAAAAAAGATCTTAAGGAAAGAGGCTTATTGTGTTTACTGTAAACATTTGAAAGAATTACCTAGTTTCTCAGTTTGCCATATTTATCTCTATTACTGAATCTTTGTTTGTTTTTCTGCAAGTCTTCTTTTTATCCTGCATTCCATCTCTCTGTCAGTCTCTCTCTATCTGGTTGTGTCTCCTCATCTCATCATTTCGACCTGACATTGACTCTCTACTAAGATCCTGGCCCTGAAAATCTCAGCTTATATGTTGTTGTTCAGGTGTTGCAGATAGAACGCTGGCACTGAGAACTCACAGCGGCTGTCAAAGAAAGAAAGAAAGCTGCGTGTGAGATCATGAATTTCTCATGTTTGAACTTTAAAAATAGAACCTTGCAGAGAACAGTAAGAACAGCAAAATACATCCAACAGCAGGAAAAGGGTTTTGAGGAACTAAATAAATCAGAGACAGATTGTGAGCCGTGTTAGAGCCAAGTTACAGGAGGTTTATTTAGCTAGTGAAAACAGCATGGAAACAAAGGATCAAAAGCATTGAAACAATAAGAAAATGTAATATTTGAAAAATAACACATTTGGTATCTGTGTGTGTGATATTTGTTTGGCGGGTTACAATTAAAAATCTGTCATTGTCATATTAAAACCGTATGTTGTTTTTGTTATTGTTGATGCTGTTACAGTACATTAAACACAAAATGATTTTTAATGCAAAAAATTCACACACAAAGCTTTGGAATAGTTGTATATAATGCACATGGAATGGATTTTTGGACAATGTGTTTGAGTTCAAAGGCAGTATGAGTTCATACAGTATTTTGTCTGTACTTTAGCAGATTTGTGTTTGTGTCTTTGAGACTGTGTGTCCGTGAGTTTCGGTTTTAAGGGTTGAATAAACTAAGGAAGTCTGTGTTCTCCCATGGGAAGGGAAAAATAGGCCAGTGTTTTCCTTTCTTTGCAATGGTAGACTGATTTTCTAACAGAACAAACATATTCTCCAACTATGTGAATTACCTTCCAACACACTCTATAACAAACGCACTTACAACATATCTCAAACATTTTAAGAAGTTAACAGCAAACAAGCTTAAGCTAAACTGCAACCTCAACCCTCAAACAATAAAAATAGAGACGTGCTTTGGCACTTTCACTGTTATTTTTTAAAGTATTCCTCCATTGTGCTGATGCAGAATTAAGGGCTATAAATCTATAAAAAGAAGTAAGCAAAAATGATGTAAACTCCTCTCTCAGTTAAATGTGATGACAAAACATCTCCCCTTAATTTTTCTTCTGGGTAGCTTTTAAAAACCCGGAGGAGTTTCTTCCCAGCATGCTGTCTTGTTGTTATATGAACACATAATGGGAGAAAAGGGTTTTCACTGTTTGCTGTGGCCGTGGTCCAGGGATGAGCATCGGTCCAACAAAAACATCCCCACTTTGAGATAAGCTACAGCAGAGAGACTGCAAACCAGTCACAGCCGACAGCAGACTGCGGTTACTAGTGACTGACTTAGAAATTGCTGCAAATGCTGATTCCTCGAAGAGATGCTTAAGCTATGTTTATTTTCAAAGCCACAGGTCTGATTCTCAAACATCGCAGCAGGAGAAGATAATGCATTTGGCACAGTTGGACTCCAATGGCAGATTGCCATGAAACTAATTTATCTTCAAATACAAGAAATGAGATGGCATCTATTGTTCACTTCTATAATCAAATTAAAAGAACAACTACATTCTGTAAAACAAGATGCTGAGATTAGAGTTTGCAACCTGAAGGATTCTATGATTCCATTTCTAACTTTACTCAGGTCTTTGCAAACCCATATGACTTTTTCTATGGAAAAATTTAGAAGAATGTTGATGCTGTTGTTTTATTCATACAATAATGTAAATGGTGATGGGTGTCAGTCACATCTTCTAAATCTTATGTTCCACACGAAAGAAAGTCATATAGGTCTGGAACAACATGTGGTCCTCATCTGATCCTAAATATTTAAGATTATCAGAAAAAATCTGCCAAACTGTCCTAAGTAATGCATAACATAAAAATACCCATGATCCTCTTTGTTTAAAAACTCTCCAATGATCAGACGCAGTAAGTGACTTTTGCTGCTTGGCTTATTTCACCTTTTAAAGTCAAAGACAGGCAACTACTCAAACAATTCATACTTCATACTTCAACTTTTGACAATACAAACGTGTAGAAATGCGATAAAGTAAAATATCCTATTATTATAAGCCCCTCTCACCATCACCCTGACATATACCTATTCCTGACACACACATTGAACCCAATTACAGCAAACTGTGTTATCTCAAGAAGCCAGCTGACAGTTAAAATCCAAATTTCAGTGTAAGCAGGACAGAGTAAGCCTTCTTCCTATCTACAAGTTTGTTAGATTGAACAATTTCAACCAGAGACCAACCTCATGCCAGTAGTGACGTATGGATGTGTGCTTTAAATCCATCCACTGAGAGACGGCTTGTTAACCCCAGGTCAGTTAGATTCAGGTATCTGGCTGACTGTTCTCTTGTGTACATGAATGATGAGAGCTTGATTTAACCATTTTACAGATAATGGGGCTCAATAGAGACTAATTGAGTTGTGGAGTGATGTGTCTACAGGGCTTTTATACACCAGAAAACATACAGAAAACTGGTTGACTGACAGAAGATACCGTGGCAGTTAACTAATACAGGGTGATAAGTAGGGCTTGTGATTTGACACAATGTATAAGTAATAATTCAATAAATGTTGAATAAATTCCTCAGCCAATAGCAACAACAAGAGAACTTACTCACCCTGTTGATGGGGTCATAATACAGCCTCCACGATCTACAGTCATCCTACAGCCACACCCCCGTTCTGGAGTGTCATGGTTCATTCCGAAGTTGTGGCCCAACTCATGGGCCAAAGTCACAGCAGCTCCCAAAGGATTCTCAGAGTGATCCTAGAAACCACAAGATGTCACATCTTAAACACCTTTATGCTCTGTTTTCATTGTAGTTTCATACTTGATTAAATAAACTAGCCAATTGAAATAAGGCATCTCACCATTTGTGCAACAGACATGAATGAAACCTGTGTGTTTTACTTGTCTATGTGACCAGACCTAAGAGTTTTGAAAAATAATTAAAGTGGTGAATATAATAAGAGACTTGAGGACAAGCGCTGTTGACTTGGGCCAGTGAGGAGAGCTTCACAAAACACCCTGACAACCACATAATAACAGCCACTCAAAGCACCTTAGAAACAACATAACAACACCCTGACAACCGTTAACAACACCCTGACAACCGTTCACAACACCTTAGAGCCTTTCCTAATGAAAATGTAAAAATCTAGTTGTCCATTTAATTTAAAAATAAATCACAAAACTTATGACTCAATTGTGTCTGACCTTCCCTCATAATACATTTAAAATTATTCATTCTTTTTAGCTGTTTTTCCTCAAATATTGTTCATTAATATTTTATGACATTCACAGACCAACAGACAGCCGCTGCTATTATAATATTTTTGAAGGACTGTGGATCGGTTTCTATGAATTTCAATCTGTCTTTCAACCTTACTCATTCCTCTCCATTCTTCTCTCAAAATTTTAAAATCTCTTTCAACCTTGCTATAAAACACACATACAGCACCACCTCTCTCTCTTATTTTCCTTCCTTTTGTCTTCCGCTCCCTTCATCATGCCCTGGACTCTCCAACATCAGACAGCACAGAGCTTCAGCAGTATCCATTTCAGCTGAGGTAAAGAATATCTCTGCTGCCTCCAGAGCATCTAAACGTGAGCTGGGTATCATTGCTTTACTTCCTCGTTAAACCAAGACTTCTTTCTGAATATAGAAACCACACACAGTAGTCAAGACCACAGCGAAAACTATAGACACACTTCCTTTGAAAAACATAATACATTTTAAAAAACCATGTAAACAATTACGTCAGGTGGCTTTTCAAATCAAAACAGCCAGTAATAATGATCTAAAAAAATTAAGGGCAAGAAAATTGAGGACAGTGAGTGGTGTTCTCATTATCTTTTGAAAAGCTTTTCTTCTTAAGAAAGCAGTTTGTCTGCTAGCCTGCACTGCGAGGTTCACTCATCTAAAATTTTGAGACAATTTTCCGCACTCTGTACTAACAACACCGTAGAAGGACTGGTATCATTCCATCTTGTCTATTTTAGCATCCGCTTGATTCCAAACATTCAGTACTTTTGCCATCTCTAACGCAAACCATCTTTGCACTTTGCATCAAACAGCCATTTCCTGTCCTGATTACAGGGAGAAGAACATGACAGACTCATTTTGGCTTTCAGAAGCAACAGGTAGATCTTTCTCTGCCTCATTTCACTAATACAAGATCCATAGTGTGCAGATGTTGACTGTATATCTTAAGCATGACTGACACCTCTCTGGTGTAACTGCAGACTGATTCAGCGGTTAATGCCCTGGGAAATCCAGACTGAACTATTCTACAAAACCACAGCCAAGCTGCCACATTGAAAATATGGTGCCTTTATAGTGGTAAGAGCTATTTGAGAGCTATTTGAGAGCTCTTGGGTTTCTCTCAAGTCAGTCTATCAAAAACGATTTATCTTTGGGATTCCTATAATCATGTAAGACGTGTCTCTTATGGTTTGTCCAAATTTGGTTGCGATTTTCATTTTGTTCGATTTGAAACTTACTGCAGGGCTGCTGCAGACCACACGCATCAGTGCAGCGACAACAGCAGCCTTGTTTTCAGACTGACTGCGTTTCTGCAACGTACTGTAACGTTTCCAGTCTCATGCACTAAAAATGGGGAGACTGGTTTCTACAATGAGTATTTCTTTAGTTAAAAGCCACATATTATAAAATGGACATTGGAAATGATAATGGGTGAGTACTTTGTTCCAGTCTATTGCTTCATAAAAGCTTAAATTGCAAAACACTGTGTTAATAAATACAATTATGGCACATTTTCAATGGTACATGCACCAAAACTAGATCAACCTCTGCTCACGGTTCGAATCCAGCAGCCTGTTAAAAGGCAGCAATAGTCCTGATAAATACATGCTGTTTTTTGCTGCTTTAGCGTGTGGTGTGATACAGGCCTTAGATTTAAATCTACTTAGACTATTTGTGGGTCAGTCAACACAGTATTGTAGAGTCTTTTAGAACTGATCAGCTTTATAACATTCTACAAGACTGTTTAATTCTAAGCCAGGACCCACTTTT
>JAZGTK010017211.1:0-12371 GCA_036877625.1 Ambastaia sidthimunki
GCCGATAAATGTAAAGGCAGCCACAACTCGTAATGTCTCCGTGTATAGACGGAGAAAAATTTTGGAGAAACCAGGCTCAAGTGAGAGGGCCAGTTCTCCTCTGGCATGTTAAAGCAGCAATTTATAACTTTCTTGAATATAGACAGAGAGCTGACAATAATGATTTATAATTATATATTGATTTAAAACAGTTGGGTCTGATTTTGTGATACATGCAATATGTCAAGCACTACGGAATGTTACAAACAGAGATGGTGACAGAAGCATAACATTATAATTGCAGCCATAATATCACACTGCTGTGACTGGGCAGGGAACAAAAATATGGAATTTAACTAGGCTGGAGGGAGGTAAGTAGTTAATGGGAAATTTAATAAGAAAGTCCATCATATTCCGACTGATCTGTCTCAGGGTTGTCTCATCCTGTCTCCCCACCATCTGGTCTTGATAAAGAAATTGAACCTTTGTGCTGCTAATGTAATGCTCTACCAGTTGGGCTACAGGAATCACTCACTACAAAGTTTGCTCCTCAAAAAATAAATTTATATTAATTAATATTAATATATTAAAAATAGATTCTTATTTTTACTTTTATAAGAAGTCACAGAATGTTTTGCGACAGGTATTTAACAACTGACTGATGACTGACCTGGGCATTGGTTTCACTCTCACTGTACTCGCTGTACACCACCATGATGTGGTCTAGCAATGATGAAGTCCTAACCAGCATGAGCGCAGCGCTTGTTCATGAACTTTATGAGTTCACCGTCTATAGACGTGAGTTTCCAAATCAGGGCAGACTGAACTCTAAAACCAAAATGTTTGGTTTAACCAAGGAAATACACCATTATTTTCTGTTGAAGCTGCTGTACTTTACAAACAAACTTTAATATAACATTACCTTAAAACGGTAGTAAAGTGGTACTCTTCCTCTAAGGCTTTAATATAATAACGAGCATCTAATAAGTGCCTACTGTTAGGATTTACAAGCATAGAAAACTCCATGTGGGGAGTTACAACCATTCTAAATGCAGCACGCCAGTGCCCACCCACTTTTAAAGCTGTCTTAGTTACAGAGGAATTTTACCCATTCTTTTTTCTAAAGGGATTTTATTTTTTTTCAAAAATAAAAAATGAACTACAATCAAAAAAACTGTTTTATTTGTTTGAGATTATTTGTTTGAAATGAAATAGAAATTGTTGTATTTTCTTTGCAAAATTATTAAATGTATACAGTAAGTAGCCTTGTGAGTGTATAAAGACAGACTTAACAAAATAAAAATTTTTAAAAATATATGAAAATTACATAGACTGATGAACTAAAGCATTACATTAATTAGCAACCTGAAAGCTAATGGTAGGTCACTTTTTAATGGTTTATAAGTTACATTTATTTTTTTAAAACTTCATTTAAACCATCCCTAATGGAGAAAATGAACAGGAGTTTTACTTTCTGAACCTAATTTCTGCACTCTTTAGCTGTGATAACCAGATACTTATTACAGCCCTATAATGTAGGTGTGTGTCTGACTGTTTGTGTGTGTTTGCATGTGTGTTCGTGTGCTTGAATTTAATGGTCAATGTTAAGTTAAGCTATAAATTCATTATTCTAATTTGAATTCTGTTTGTCAACCATTCCAGAAACCAATGTACCAAGCAACCCCACTCAACCTCATTTGCCAAATTATGTCACCCAGGCATCATCCTTTTCAAATTATTATTTAAAATTTTTTTTTATAACATTTGAGCTGTAGAACTGAAAAATTCCCCTATACTCTCTTTCCTATACTGTCACGACTTATTACTTTATTATAATTTTACATAATCACAAATATGTCACAAAAACCTTTTGTTTTTTGTTTAATGACATTGGGCAAGCTATAGAGAGCACCCAAATATTTCCTACAGAAGCTTGTTTAAAAATGGCGACCCTCCCTCCTCTGCATCATAGGAAGCTCACAAGAGGAGCACAGAGATCTGCCGTAAGCCGGGCTCTCAGGGACAGGTCTCATCCACTTCCCCTGAGGTGAAGGGACCCCTCAATGGGCTCCTTTATCTCCACTCCCTGCAAATGGCATAAAGATGTGTGCCGGGCTGCCTGATAAGTGTTCGTCTTTTGGAGACAGGGAAACTGGGCAGACAAATATACTTTCTCATTTTATTTCATGACCAGACCATTTGATATGTTTGATTTTATCAAGGACTGGTTTAGATAAGACAAGGCCAGAGCCCACAGGTTCATAATTAGAAATAAGACAATCTTTCTAAAAATAAATTCAATTAAAATATGTGTAATCTTGAATACTAGATATAAGACAATCTTTCTATAAATAATTTAAAATTTAACTAGTATAATCATGGTAGCACTGGACAAACAGATACACCAGGACAGTTGTTTTTGCTGATGCACAATTCTGCTAAATTTAACTTTGAAATTTTAATAATTTAAAACAGAATTTTTTTTTATTATATGTCATTACATTCTAGAGACAAATTTTATTGCTCATTTTTATTGCTGTTGTTGCTATTTTTACTATTCGTATTTCGAATTTGGTGAGAAATGTATATCTGACTTTTGATTAAAGACTCCGGTATCCTCTAAAACCTAAACACAGTTATACATTCTTACATTATACACAGTTACATTGTTGAGATTTTCTTTGGATTTTCATCTCTCATAAAAATTCAGCATGAGAAACCAATTAGATTTTAAAATGATGGTTAAACAATTCTGTGTCTTGCTTTAATTTAGCAGCACTGATATCTAAACAGCTCACATCTTGTAAAATATATGCAAATGTTAAAAAGAAAAATAAATTCGATGGTTGAATAAGCACATTATTTCATCCTTCAAAATGTTGTTTTATTCTAATCTGCTCAGTCATAATTGCATGCCGCATCAGTGAATGCTCTATTCATTTTTATCATAAGAACACACATAAGGCCTCACTTTTCATGAAGCCTGTAATAAACCATCTTTACTGGGCTGGCTGCAGGCACATGGTTTGGCATGAGCTCAAACATGTTTCCATGATCTGCTGATCAGGAAAAGTGCACCATCGAATGCCACAGGAGGCATAAAGCACTGAGATGGAAACTGTTGGTTTGTGCTCTTGAGAAAAGATTTACTACTGTACATTCAGCCTCATTCTAGTTAGAAGGATTGGCAGTCTGGTAAAAGCTGAAAATACTGGTGAGAAAAGATCAAAAACAGTTTAAAATGCACATATTGTGTAAATATGGGTAATGAAGTCCAGATGTTATAGTAGATGTACTATAAAAAGAAAATACCTAAGGCCTATATTAATTCTCATCTGCATATAATCTATTTTGTATGATTTATGATAGACGGATACCAGTAAAGGTTTAAATGTTTAATAATAACACATTTGTATGTTTAGAATAACTTAATTAATTAATAATATCAGAAATGCAGGGCAATGCATGAATTGATGCTTCACAGTACACCATTTTTTTATGGATCCACAATCTAAATGAATCATAAGGCTTTGTGCGCAATAAAAATGGAAATGTTTAACAGGGTTTTAACAGGTATGTAGCTAAGCCAAAACTGACATTTAAAAAGAAAACTTACACCTAGGAAACATCCACTGAATTATGAAAGACTCATGATGTGATTTTTATGTAACACACACATATTTATATATTCTTGGAAAGGTAGGACAGACTTACGTTAAATAATTTTCATGCCACCAGGGGGCATTCTGTTCATAAAATTCAGAGCAAACCTTATATGTGCATACAATTGTATTGCACTCTACCTTTCCTGACTCCTCTTAACTGTCATATCAGTAAAGACAAAAAGTCAATCATCAAATGTACAGAATTATTCGTCTTTTGTTTGGTTGCTGTAATGTTTTAATTTAGATGCTTATAGCAGATGCTAATTAAAATGGCAACAGTAAAGACACATTTACATTTTAGAAAAAAAGGTTTTCAAAAAGTGTTCATATCTAATCATGAGGTTGCATCTAATTTAACTTATTTAATAAATAAATATATTTTAATATGACTGAATTAACTGTGCCATGTCATTTTTAAGGGACAAGGAAATTTACATTTAGACAAAAGGCTCAGTTGGACATCATAATTTATAGTGCATAAATCAATATTGGATATCACAAAATTATTGCTTAATTAGTTGCTCAATAATAATAATAATATTGATAATAATAATGTTTTAATTATGCAGCACAGTTTCTGTGATCAAGGCACCCAGTATTCAGTAAACACAAATTCTACATAAATATTGTTTAACTGCTGAAATTAACTTCAGAAATCAATATGTCTGAGAATACATTTATTATTTTAGGCGTATTGTTGGTTCATAAAACATCACCTTTATGCTATTAAAGGATCCATTTTGCACCAAATTTGAATAACTTTTAAACCTAATTTTAAATATCTACTCCAAAGCAATCAAAGCAGTACGTCTGTCAGATTATCCTGAAATAAGGGAGATCCACAGTACCTTCACTATGTTGTGTATACTATAAATATTATCTGCTAAATAAACATAACCTCACCGTTTTACAAATCAAATATTAATGCATTTTAAACCACCACACAGGAATAATTTTGTCTCCAGCATCAGCATTCGTCTGCCAACTCCAAGGGTGGTCCATGTGAGGCACCATCTAGCTGCTGTCTGCCTTCACAATGCAAGGCATCAACAGGCATTATAGCAAACAAACAAATCAACAAACAAGCAAACACATACACACAGAGTAAACAGGATCAGGGAGCAGATTCATTTGAGGTGTAAGAGAGCGGTTGCAGTCATCGAGGATCTATTCCATGCAAGCCCAACCGAAGCAGCCGATCTAGTCCTTTGATCAACTGCTGAAGAAACCGAACACATGTATACTTTTGACACTATGTGTACTGGATTGGATTGTCCTCTACAAACCTCAAGCACTGCTGTTCTAGACAAGCTGGTGGTTCTGTTCACAAACACAGACACACTGTGAAAGTCTTTTTCCAGTTACAACTAATTTTGACTGAAATACTTGAAATGATGTGTGTGGTTCTCCTCTGAAAACATTATTTAGATTCAAGACTGAAAAATGACTGAAGGTATGTCATACAGCTCAACATAAGATACTGACAGAAGCACAAATTTCTAACAAATTGAAATCTATTTCCCTAATCTTACACATCTTTATGAAAGTAATTGACTGAAACTAAAGAGCATTAAAAACGGTGGACATTTTGTAACTTTGTGACATTTACAGTATTGTGCAAATCACAATACTGTCTTAGTCTTAGGCCACCACCATCTTATCTTATTGTTATTTTAGCAAAGGTTTAATATACCTTTACTTATTTATTTTATTTTTATTAAGATGCAGAGAGAAAATACAGAAAATATGCACACAAAATTAACAAAAAACAATTTTCAGAACAAAATGGCTTCTTAAGCACATCTTGAGCTTTTTAGGGGAACCTGTCCTGAAGTCATTAGATTAGAATTAGACATTAGTGTTACGTTCCATTTTTGTTTCTAAGAGCTGATTCCTGCTATTGCTCAAGTGTAAGAGGAAACTAAATACTTGCCACTTTAGTCTATAGAAGCTGCTTTTACAGATTTTTTTTTTTGTAATGCCGCATACAAATTTTCTGTATTTTCTCGTTCTCGGCTAATAAAGAGACAGAAATTATATATAATCATATACCATTTCTTAAACACTATTGCTGAAATCTAATTGTGATCTAAGACTTTTGCACAGTACTGTAGATCATTTAAATACTGTGTATATATTGTGCATTTTGTGTGTACTGTCATAATTTATATTGCCTTGATACTTCCCAATCTGCTGGAAATATCTGGGGGGATCATTAATAAAACAAGTTGTCCGCTAAACCCAGAGGTCAGTTCTGTTGAGTCAGTTCAATTTTCTTTATATTAATTCCATGTCAGGAGCTAAACATCATAATGGCCTTTTGGCACCTTTGTAAATGTTTATTGAGAACAAAGGCGTCTCAGAAACAGCAAGTACTTGACAAGGTCAGTCCTCTGGTTGAGTGGAAAGTTATGGAATCAGATGTCTGCAAATGAATCAAACCATATGTGAGATGACAACACTTTCTTTTTTTGGCGTTCTACAAAAATGAGACTGATGACTTGAATACACAAAGAGAAATGTATAAAATCTATGAGACAATCCATGATCGGACTGACTTAGTGACTCCAGCTGTGTCGAGAGGAATTCACATAGCTTCACACCTACTTCCTGCTAGTGAGTGACTGCAATACGCAACGTCTGAAGGGGACAGCCATTGAACTCTCAAGCAAGTGGCAATATTTGCTCACCTGAAATACACACAACTCTCCAATTGAGGCACTGGGCCTGATTTGCAGGCTTTGGGAGCTCAAACAGCTGTGCAGAGAGAAGGGGAAGGTCAGGAAGTTTAGTGAGGGGGAATAAGACCCCTGCTGGGGTGTTGTTTATTACTGGCAGTTCCATTGTATTTTATGGGAGGAAAGGCTATATTTGTCCTTAGCCACAGGAGGTTGATGAGGTACTAATCTGTTGAGGGGCTATGCCATTGGAGACTCCTTGTTAGCAGACTAGCTTGTTAGCTAACTGGGCCTGTAAAACAGGGCTTGAATTTATGGGCTTCCCTCCCTAGCTTCTGCCACTGTTCATGGGTAAGTAAACACATACTGGGCACGGATGTTGGAACTGCTGTGTCTAGGGGACCTTTGAATGTAAGGCTGGGATGACAGAAAGATTGAGGTTCCCTGCTTCCTCCATGCTGTTTTTTCAGTAAACGTTACAAAATAGCCATCTGCATATGGATGGATCTTCAGGTGAGGAAGGAAGTATGCATGACAGACCTCTTTAAATGTGTTCTCATGAGTCTGATGAAAACAAACATTGGGATGTATGGAAAACAAGTGACTAAGCAGATATGAGCATTTCTTACAACTATTACCTTCTGGAATACCTGATTCTGATTGGTCAGTTGAGCCATCTATCCAGCAGTCTAATACTTCTCAATAACCAAGTCTGTGTCAAGATTGGTGATCATACTGTGGCGATTTACTTTAGGATAACGCCCAGCTGACTGTACACTGTGTGCGCCTTAAAAATCAATACAAGAGATCAACAAGAATTAAGCATGCAGTGATTCTCTTTTGTAAAACCTCCATATTGTTAATTATATTCAACAACAATCAAATATGTTTTAACAAGTTTAAACAGTATTTTAACAAGTTAAAATAAGTAAGACATTGGTCCAAAAGAAGTCTCTTCTGACAAAAAAGCATAAACTAGTTTGCTGGTTGTAGTTGGCTGATTTCAGAGGGCTGCAGCTTGTCAGGGTGGTATACCACATTTTTAACCAGTTAAATTAACAAACACCTGCTAGGCCAGAGAAGAACGCTTTAACCAACTCTGACCACCTTAAACAAGCTACAACCACCATTGTTTGTTTCAGCAGGGGAAATGTAATTACAATTTTAAGTTCATGAATATATGAAAGCAAGGTTTTCTTGCTATTGGTGATGATTGTCTGGTGGAGAATCAGGTTAGCCTCCATTCCAGCTACATCAATCCAAAACTCACTATACTCCCTTCAGCCCAGTGCACAGATAAGGCTGCCCTCTGGCAGACAGGAATAATGAAAAGTCAATGAAATAATGAAACAGTCAAATGCCTTGTGACTGATGTAAAACTGGAACATGACTGTTTTCCTTAGATGTTCTGAACATCCGCATCAGGCAAAGAGAGAGAAACATTTCACATTACTAGCACTGATTGAAAAATTCCCAAATCTACAAAGAAAAATGTCTGAAACCTTTTTAGTCACTTTTTTTAATCCACCATAGAAATATTTGCCATTGAAGTGAAAGAGGATAATTTAGCAGAAACCATACCAACTGTCTGAGACAAACGGAAAGGTTACAAATAACATGTATCTCTTACTAACTTCATGTCACATGTGCCCTCACCTTATTACTAACTTTCCCTAATGAATTGATTTCAGTCAGGCACGTGTTTACATTAAATGTGACAGCTGAGATGGGAAAATGTGTCAGGTGAGTTTGAACGATGGCAACTCATAGCACTCATTCTGGACTGATAGTGCTGATATTTAAGACCTTCTCTTCCCACGGGAGTCTGCCATTTAATTAGCATACTGACGCTTGTCCTCACGCTTAATTGCTTTTGGCTTGTAATTAAAATGTGTGTTGACTTTGCAGTTCCCTCACTGATGAATAGCAATGAAGGGTTATGCAAAATTACATTTTTGATGTGGCGTACATTAAAATGAATGGATTAAAATAACGTATTTAATCCGAACCTTTTTGTCCGCAGAGGAGTAATAATTTGTCAGACATGCAGAAGCATTATAATGCATTAATCTCATCATTTAAGAGCTTTATCATATCATGGGTTTGAGAGGCTTTAGTTTGTTTTCTATCTGTCACCCCAGTTTAGCCATTGATCTGAAACGGATAGTTTTGAGCATTCAGGACCCCCAGTACACTGGGCTATCTGGACGTGGATTGGCACCTTGTTTGAGATATACGTGATTGTGTTGTGGTCCTTTTTGCATTACAAGAGAAGTGTATTTGCAAAGAGTCTTGGATACAGACCAAACAGCAATGCACTACAGGCCACCCCTACAGTGAATGCTTCTCAATATCAAAAAAGCGCGTATTTGAGAAAGTCCTTTAGCTCATTTATGCCAATGTTTGCATCCAGACCCCTGTGCAATATCTTCTGTACCACCCCTTTTACTTTGAATGGCATTTCAATGGCGAGTCTGCGTTTTTTCCCCTTCACATCCAACCAGGGTTGAGGTTGTGTGCATTCCCCGTTGCACTACTTTTGAGATTCATTTCCAGGTAAACATGCTTTAGCTGGCCACAAACCTGCAGCCAACAGGGGTTGTCACAGCTGTGCCAGATAATAGCCAGAACAAACCCGTTTTACTCTGGAATGTTTACTGTCGTCACAGGGACTGTGCCTGCAATCTTTGTGCATCTTTTATTTAAAAAAAGTGAGATCCAGTTATAAGTTTCACACAGCTAAATAATAACCATAACTAAGTTATAAATAAATAATAAGCTGTTGCCATTTTTGCATTACATACAATAAATGGAAAATTCACACGTAAAAAAAGAAGTAAATTAGAACAAACATTGTTTTTTTTAAGGTCTCTGTAGTTAAAACTCATATAATTTTAAAACTATCTATAATCTTATTTGAAAAGACAGGATTTTGTAGCTTAAAAATAACCATGACCCCTCTGTGATCTCGAACATGAATTCCTAGCAACTAAAAGGAGAATGAAGGTCAGTGTTTAGAGATCCCAAGGCAATATTTGCTGAGAATACAGGCCCTAATGTATGAGATTGAGGAGGATCACGGAGGCGCCACCCACAGTGACAGCGCATTGCAACACATAGTGAACGCTGAATGTTGTGATGGATGATCGAGGGCCAAGCCATGCAGAGAAACCCTTAAAGAAACTGTTGAAATAAATTCACAATGAAAATTTAAATTATCTACACTTTTTATTTATTTTAACATTTGTGCATTAGGCCATGATGCACCTACAGTACCTGACATATGCCAACACAGGTTCAGAGGCAATCAGGCACAAAGTATATACCAATGTTCCAACGTGGTGTGTTTATTTAAAGACACGATCCTTTTACATTTTCACCAAATACAAGATAGTGACCTTCAACACAGAATGCATTCACAGTCTGTGCCTTATCTATTAATAATTAACCTGAAACAAAATAATCCAAAAGGACTTTATGCCATACGCCAGGGCATTTAAACAGACCTTTGTAAGCATCTGCAGATGCATAATATTGTTAGAATTGGAAAGGCCTAGACTTTCAAACATTTTTTAGATTTGTTTTGTTATATTTGGTGTTAATGTACAAAGCAAATGAATGTTCATTTATAAGTGCAAAGGAGAGAAAGAGGGAAAAAGATAATCAGCTATTGACTCAATATTCAGAGCATTTGGACTGTCAAATTCTGTGTGCTGCAGTCATACAGGTATTTTCTAGGTATTAATCATATCATGATTAATACCTAGAAACTTTTTCTCAAAGTGTAGCTTGATCATTGCTTGTATGTCAGAGCCTGAAATTGAAATAATACCATTAATAAATGAAGCCAAAACAAACAATCAAACAAATAAATCTGTATTTGAATATACATACCAAACTTCTGTAATACATTTTTTTTATTTATAAATATACTATAAAATAAATTTTATTTAAAAACATGGTTAACAATGCAGTATATTACAGAATAACAGAGAGAACTGGTTTTCAAAATATGACGTGTGCTGGACAATTAAAGACACACGTTTATATATGTATTATTATTACTATTTTTAATTGACCATTATGGATAATTCTTGTTTACATGTCTGCTTAGTCAATGGAAAATCAGTTGATCCGTTTTCTATTTCCTGAAGTATACATTACATAACAAAGCGATCATTTGAATTGTATTGAATTTAAGTTGCTCGGCGATACTTGTATTTTATATGCTTTCATCCGAAATCTCTGATGACGTCAACATAACTCCTAACGCCTAGAATATATTTGCAAATTGTATTTTTGTGCTACACAAATACACGCTCAAACACATTCTATAACACTTCAGCTAAAGTTTTTGGCACATGTCAAATCACACAAGAGTTGCTATCTAGCAAAAAACCTTTCACGAAATAACTGATATTGGGACACTCAGCTAACATGTTAAAACACTTTATACTTACCTTCTTTAATAAGTCATTAACAAACAAAAACTTTAACAAAACAGTAGTTCACGTGCACAAACATTTAAAGTGTTGATGAAAATTGATGAAAGTGTTGATGAAAAGTGCATATGAAAATTTTATATTGTTAATTGTCGTATAAGTTTTGTAAAATTTCGAAATATTTGAATGACCTAATATGAACTAATGACTAATATGAACTAATATAAATGAATGAACTAACAGCCTGTTAAAATGCAGTATTATTTATAAACTGAATTATTCTGTATTTATTCTGTATTAAATACCTTTCGGATTGTTTGACACAAATAAGTCAATTTGTAATATGTAGACCAAGAGAGGGCGCAGTGAACTGGCAAAATGAAAATAAAAAACAAATACAATCAATTCATCCATTTTTGATACTATAAGTTTAATATACACATCGTGTGCACCACACCATCAGAATTCGTATTCTAAGGTTTTGTGGATAGTCAAACAAAGTAGATAAATGTTAGGCTACTTTGTTTAATGAAGGCAATCAAATCTTGCTACTGAGCTCTGCAGAATCAACAACGATGAGCTGTTCCTACATTAGCAAACTGTGTACCACTATTACTTACATAAACTGGAGCGCAGGTAAACAAATTAATTCAAAATAGACGAGATGATCCTAACATAAACAACATCATATACACACGGGTTGTCATCCGACCTTTCTCACACATTATATTCACATTATATTTTGGATAAACATGTTTTATATGTTTCATAAATAACTATATAGGTTTGATCAGTTTTTCGAAGTGGAAATAATGCTGTGTCAAATTACATGAACTGAGAATAATTTCCTTTTTTATTGATGTCCTAAATTGGTGCTAAAACGTTTTTAAATGGTCACCATTTACTCCATGAGAAATTTAAGAACTGTTATCAACTTTCCTTAAGAACAAAATACACTTAATTATTCATTTAAAAAATGCAGTTGAATGATGTTTATATCTGAACCAGGAGGGGTTATTCTTCCATATGCTCAGTCCAAATTTATCTGGACGTGATTTCTAACCACTCCTCTCCCAGCCCTCCAAACTTCTATTCCCTGTTTCTCCCGCCGGAATACAATAAGATTAGGATATAATGAATCTTTTCAAAAGGGCTGCTCTTTTCAAGCTGCGCAGGTGTACAATAGGGGGCAAATGGAGAAGTCTCACGCCTAGGTGTGAGCAGATTATTCAAATAGGGACCGAATGAAGCAGTAGGGATTGGAGGCTCGTCTGGGCGCACAGAGCTATATCACAGCGTTAAGAGCCAGCAGCAGGCATCACTTCAGCTGCAGACATCTCAGTTACACACACACACATGCGCCAGCCCTTGACAGGAGGAGAGCACAACGACGACACGAGTGTATACCGTGGTCCGCGACAACCACATTTGGTTGCCAAAGAACCACACTTACAGCATTTCTCGTGTGGGGAAGCGTTTGAAAAGTAGGCGAAACTTTTTTGCAGGATGCTCGGTGCTGTCAAAATGGAGGGACATGAACACGCAGCAGACTGGAGCACTTACTACGGAGAGCCAGAGGTGGGTAACTTACCAAATGTGTGTGTATA
>JAZGTK010017213.1:0-12370 GCA_036877625.1 Ambastaia sidthimunki
TAAAGACCTCACACGCATTCTCTCCTCTAAGATTTTTAACATATGCAATTGCTTCATCTACTGCTTGTCTGCATGTCTGCAGAAACGCATGTCTGCAAACAGACACGAGTAGCATGCACACTGCAGCTGAATGCACGGTGACTCCGCCTCTACAGGAAGTGCTTCAGAGGTTAAACAGATTGAATTGTTGGCATATATTTCTCATTTGCAGCTGCAAGACACCAAACGTTGCAACATCAGCCGTGATTTTCACTGTCAGCCGTCATAATTTGAGAAAGATAATTAAGGGGATTCATTTGTGCATTTTAAAGCAGTTCCCAGCTAACAGGGAACATTCTCAAAATGCTGGCCAATGTTTTCTAAAAGTTCTTTCAACTTTATTAAAAACTGTACTTGAAGTAACGTCTACTTCAAAACTTTAACATTATATGTCATTTATTAAAAATTTTATTCCTAAGTTGTTAGTGCAACATTTTAAAAATGCTACAAAATTTAAAAAAATAAACAACAAAATTGACTTTTTGAATAACCTAAAAAATAATGTTAATACAACATCTAGCGTCTTCCTAGAACTTCCAAAATAACATTTTTTAACAGTTTTGTTACTTAATGAAAATGTTAGGGAACGTTCTTACAACTCAAACTTAGCTGGGCTGTCAAAAACATTCTATTGTATATATGGCTATAGTCACACAACTAACAGTCCATAAAACCTTCAATATAAGCCTTTGATATAAGGTTGTGCAGCTCCCACATTAAAGCTGTTTCACTGTAGACACAGAGGCAGACAGTCTATAATCAACAGAGTCTGAGTTAAACACTAATGCTTTTAAAAACAAGACTGAATTCATCCAATTCACCGAACAGCACTGGGGGCTAATTTTCAGTTTCTCCATTAAATGGGTCAATCAATAACAAATTATTAGCTTGGTTATGTTGCAAATTATCATGATGCCTACTCAATTATCCCTGTTGCAACAGTGGGTTACTAATTAGGCAAATGAACATGGCAACTAAATTGCTATGAAGTCAACTGTTTGCTATTCAAAGTACACATTACACCCTTTCTGAGATGAAAAATACAGCAACAAAAGTAATTATCATCGACTTGTGCAAGCTGGGGAAGTTTTAGCAGCTCATGTGTCATGAAATTGCACGGGAAAAATACACAAGAATGCAAAAGTTACAGAAAATATCAGCACAAACTCTTTGCATACTTTAACTGGGCCAAGACAGGAGCTGCAAATATGATTTTTGTTTACACATCTTGTATTCAGACATTCAAACAGAAACACTATGTGTCTCCTCTGCCATAGATTGAACTTGGAGTGGAAGCTAGTGGCAGCAATAAGGAAAACCTGGCATGGAGTTCAGTGGTTACAGAATGCCAAATTATTGTCGCTCCACTTCACTTACACTAACTGATGTGAAAGCTTCTGGACTGGGATCTGTTGCAGATCCTCAGCAGAAATGTGCGGTTGGGGCTGTGTGCTATAGAGACTGAGTTTGCTTCCTCTGACGTTGATCTAAAGATGCGAGACGAGAGCTGTCATGATGGGAAAGAGATCATTTTGAACCAGCTGTACTCGGCCCACGAGATGAGCCTGAGAAAGATCAGCACACAAAAATCCAATCCACACAAACATCACGCACATGTGAAGTTCAAAAGCAGTCGTTAAGAACTTGCTTCCCAACCGGGAGTCGACAGCTGTGAGCTAATGAGTCCCAATTCCTAATAGCAAAGATCTACACAGATATGTCCGGACCCAAATGCCGCCCACACTAACAAATGAAGGCAAAACAGCTGGTGGCACTTCTCAACAGGCTTTTTTGGAATAGAGTTGGCACCTGTGTGCTCACCAAAGTGGTAAAGAGAAGAATCAAGCCAAGAAAACCACTCAAGACTTCTTCCCTACAGGATACTCACAAAATGGCTTATTGCACTTTATGGCTGTCTGTATTCTGTCTGTTCTAGAACGTGGGAAAATAAAATGGCCATCAGGGACACTTTGCTAGATTCAATGGATCAGTGGACGATCCGAGTGAATGGTCAGTTATCTGTGGACCGTATACACTTTGGTTTAAGGAATTTGATTAAATTACTGACTGCACGTGCCGCGTGTCTGTCGATAGTATTCGGATCGGGCGTGATAAGATGTGCCCGACAGGCTGCGCACTCTTACCCAAGCCCCTCGTGTGTCTCCATGGCAACAGACCTGGCTAATGAACAAGTCGTTAACGCTGTCGGACAATCACGTAAGACGACACGGTCCTTTCGCTGCCTCATGTGAAAAAGCAACCCCCCTCTCCCCGGAGACAAGAGAGAAAGTGTACCGAAAACAAACAAAACCTCTTGTAATGAGTGACGCTGCTTTATTTAACACCTCATCAATTGAGAGTAATGCCACACAGGGGCATCAAGATCTATCAGCGAGGGGAAATCACACTGAGGTGTCTGCATCTGAGCAGACTGTAAGACCTCGACAGCAGCTGTACCTCCCGGCTGCCCATCACGACAGTGAGATGAACAGCAGACCACATCTGCTCTGAGCACAAACACAAAACTGCTGCTTTGAGATTCTCCAGGCCAGCTCTTAGAAAAACATAATCAACACCATAAAGCTCTTCAGTAGCTCAATGGGTAGAGCGTTGTGCTAACCGTGTCAAGGTCAAGGGTTCGAGTTCTAGGGACTTAAACACCTGATTACACCGTAATCTGCTTTGAATAAAAGTGTCTGCCAAATGCAACAACAAATCCAGTATATATAACAGATGCTGCCAATTTAACATGTTCATTTAGTGTGATTAATTGTATAAAGGTTTTAATGCAATTAATCATGCTGACCTGTAGTTCATTTTCATTCAAGTTTACAGAGAATCAGCTGAATGTATCAACACATCATAGCAGCTCCTGCGTCCAAAAACAGCTAAACAACACAACACAATAAAACACAACACAACACAACAGCTTTCCAGATAGCAGGTAACATTCTCAGAATGTTAGCTAACGTTCTCTAAAAGTTCTTTTAATGTTTTTAAAGGACATTTGCAGTAACAATAGTGGAACATTTCATATATCATGTATAACAAAAATGTTTTCGGTTAAAAACCTTTTTAAAGTTTTTGTTTTTAATGGAAATGCTACAGAAACGTTCTTACAACCTAAGATTGTTAGCTTGGTTTATAAAGAACTGACAAATATCTAAGCAGGGCTGTAAAATGAACACCAAAGCTTTCAGCAAAGCTTTCGGCTGATGCCAAATAAAAAAAACAACAGGTTTATGGATCCTTTTTTATTCTGTTTTTCTGGTGTAGAGTTCATATTTCTCCATCTTTTGGCCTGAGGACAGGTCATAAACCTTGGTTAGTTGGATCATATATTTCCAAAAACAGAATCCAATAAGGACAAATCGATCGTTCCAAAAGCCACACCTGCAGGGGAGCCGTTCTCATTGCACAGACTGCAGGGCTGTGTTGATTTCTCTGGCTGCAGGTCACATGACTCCTGCAGCTGTAAACGTCACCTTCCGCTGCGCTGAGGCCTCGTCCCACAGCACGCTGCTTTCCACAATCACCACACATCCCGCATCTCTTCAAAGCTGAAATAGTTTTTCTACATCCAACCCCGCAAGCTGAAGTTAACCAAGAAAGCCAAAATCTTACATCACCATGTGAGTAATTTTAAACCAACAAAGGAAAGAAACAAAGAGTTACTCATAACAAAGAAATAAATCTGGCATCACATTCTGAAACTCAAAACTGGAAGATTAATATTGTAAAAAGGAAAATTTGAACTCAGAATTTTTATTGTCTAAGCTCCATTCGAAGTTATTGTGTTGTGAGTAGCAGCAACACAAACACCTGCGACAAAACACCAGCTGAGTTCTGGAATAAATGCAGGATTTTTTTGTTATGCTGTTTGAAATCTCCTCACATTCTAAAAGCAATCACTAAGTGCACAAAGTGGTCTAAATATTCATTTATATAAATAATAATCTAGGCGCAGGACCATAAATGTTCGTCCAATCATTGCACCTGGTCCGAATGCACTGATAGGATGTCCTAGTTGCCTGTCAAACTATGTATGCATTCGTGTATTGAAGGAGGTGTGGCTTGTGAGAGCGCTCTGGATGGAGGGCGGTGTCTTATGCTTTTAAAGCTAGCTTGTCAATGTTAGCCTCTTTGTCACTGCACTTTAAAAAGACGCACTACATTAAAACAATTATACTTCTGTCTATTGTTGGCATTTTAACATTCCTCCATGTTTCTTCTGAATATACGTGCCATACGTACTAACCGTCCCACCACAAAAAGCTCAAAGCAAAACCTCCAAGAGTCGACACGCAGTAAATACCCCTTTCTTAGCTAAATTACTTCAAATGCAGTTTTCTTTGTATACTGATGAATTAACAGCAAAAAGAGAAATCAAAGTTTTAACAGTAATTTAGGCCTGGGGAAAATGTTTCCACGACTCATTTCTGCAAGTCCAGGCAGTGTTGATTACCACTCATAATATTCTCCAGGTTTAGCATCTTGTGTGCACTCATAAGTCCTCATAAATACCAAATGTATGAGAAATCAGTCATCTCGATGGCACATTATGCCGGGGTAACCTTGTCATTAGCTTCAACACTGCAGGAATGCTGATGAGGACCAGCAGAGCGCAAAGCTATTTAGAAACCCTCCAGCTCAGATTGTGGGAGGTCTCATTTTCAGTGGAGGGTTAAGGAACACCTGTTTCTCAATTAGCCTAAAAACACAAAAACATCCACAATGCAAATTCAACACTGCAGCTCATTGTCTCCAAATTAAACGAGTTTTTTGAAAGACAAATACAATTGCCAGCGTTTCACACTTGTCATTTTTTCTTCATCAATTGTAAAAGAACATTTCACCTAAACAAAATATTTATCATTTGCACACCCTCATGTCATCTAAAACCTCTAAGACAAAAAATAAATTTAAAAAAAGTTGCTTTTGTCGATGCATTTACAATGAATAGTGACTGAAGGTTTTAGGTGTAAAAAAAAAACGTAAACAGCATCATAAAGAGTACCTTGCTATGCATTTATAATACATACATCCACTATATTACGTCCATAGATTATGTACATACAAGCCAGTACAAGTTTAATGAGTGCTCTACCACTTAAGCTACATGAAAGTTATACACAACAGGTTTGCTGGAAGCCATATCGATTGCAATTCAATGAAACGTTTTGAATGCAGTTATTCATTGTAACTGTGAGGACAAAAATGGCCATCGCAGTGTTCAAAATTTCTGCTTTTGTGTTCCATGAAAGAAAAAGTAATACTGGTTCAGAGCAACATGTGGATGAGTAAATAATAAAATTTTCATTTTTGGGTGAACAATTCTTCTACGGTCTAATTTAAGGTAGCAGCCAAACAAATAAAAAATACTCTTCACAGCTTGAATGTACAATAAAGGATTGTAGAAGCAGAGTAACCCACTTCTAATATAACACATATGTAAAAGGCAACACAGGGACAACACAAAAGCCAACACTCAGCTCTGCCCCAAAAATTGCAACCTTACTCACCCTGTGCCCCAGATCTGAGCTCAGGTCAGTCAGGGCTACAATGAGCATGTCTAATTCTTCAAAGGTTGAGTCACACCAAATCTCTTTAATGCCTGCCCCAATGTGTCCTACCAGGGCCAATGGAAGGACAAAAGGGGCCCTGGAGGCAGGGCAATGGGGGTGCAACGGAGGTCTGCACGGTAAATGGAGGAATTACTGAATTCAGAGCAAAATGGAAAAGCCTCATAAATGACCCTTTTGTATGAGGGTGAGGGGTAGGTCATAGCAATCGCAAAGTGAAGTCGTTCATCTCACGCATGAGCGTTTACGGTAAAATGCAGTGAAGCTGTCCTCTAGAAAACGGTTTGCTAACCGCAAATACACAAAAAGATAACCCAGCTAACAGAAAACAAGCTCATATTGGCTAACATTCTCTAAAAGTTCTCTAAAAGTTTTCAAAAACATCCTTGCAGTAACATAAAATTATTAACTATTAAAATTAACTATTTTAACATTATATATCATATATCAAAAATGTGATGATGTGAAAAATGTGTGAAGTTTTAATGGAACATTTTAAAAATGTTACAGAATTAAAAAACTAAACAATGTTCTTCTAACCAACCAATCATGTTAATAATGTCTAAAAACTGGACATTTTGAACTTTCCTAGAACTTTTAGAATAACTTTTTTGGCACTTAATGGAAATGTTAGGGAAACATTTTTACAATCTTTTCACAAAAATGACAAAATTTTTTAGCAGGGTCTAAGTGTGTCAAAGAATGTATCTGATAACACATCAGAGCTCCATTCATGCAAAAGGTCATATCAGACAGAGTTTTTCTGCCTTCGGGGCAGGTCGGCGTCTGAAACTAAGCAATTTCACACTCATCTGCAATTCTAGAGTGAAACCGCGGCTGAGAGTGTAGGTAGGTGTTTTGAGAGCTTGTTTGATTTTCGGAGCTCATGGATGTGTAGGAGTACAGCGCTACATTAGCAACACTGCGCCAAAGCAACGTGAGCGCGCATGCAACAAAATTAGGTCACAACGAGAGCAAAGTCCAAAACTTTACGTGAGAGCTCGACCACTCCATCCAAGTTGTGGACGTGTTTTTAACAAGGTCTTGACCGTACTTTAAAGTGTCTGTTCGTTTCTGCCAGCTTTTACTGAGTGGCTACAGATATGAAGTTGCATGTGCACAGAAACACACAATACAAACATTTGTCATATCTGTGAGACAGTTCCATTTGGTGAGAGCCAATTGGTCTAGCGATGTCTGGCAGAGTGAGAGAGCAATCATCAAGTTGAGCAGAGCATTGAAGCGATGCTGCTTGTGATCAGTTCGGCCATTTCATCGCTGAAGTGCCTCTTCAAAGACCCTGGAAAGAGCAAAACCTCAATAGTGCTCAGAGCAGCACAAACTCCATTAAAAGCACAGCTTGATTGCAAGTGCCAGCATTTAATTTCAAACTGCAATTGTAACTGAATGCAAAAAGAGTTTATCGGGTCGGTTTGTGTAGTCTGCCACAGTTCCAAGCAAGTGGTACGAGAGGGAGGGATTCATTATAAATAAATCGCACCCACTGTGATTGCACACACAGTCTGCTTTAGGTGCTTAATTCAATAAGGGAATTATGCAAACCAGTTAACAGAGCAAACGTGCCGGGAAAATCTGTGCTGAGCGTAATCTGCATGGTGCAATTTCCGATCTGTTGGGTCAGTTCCGAGTGTCAGTTTGGAAGATGTAACAGCCTTCCAGGATCCAGCAATCCAGACACTGAATCAGCTCTTAAAAATGCCAACAGTGTCCACACCACATGTCTGCTTATAGTATATGCCTGATTATACTGCTCCTCTCCATCATTTGATGAATAACTGCTGCCCTTATCAATAGAAACGTACACAAACATTTCTTTGCAAAAAATAACAAATGACCACCAGCACAATGTGTCCTACAGCAGACAAACAGAGTTTTCTGAATAAGGTTCAAAGCCACAGTCTAAAACAAGCCCAAGACACATTTAAAAAGTAGTTGTGTTTGTGCTGAAAGAAAGATTGAGGGATGCACACTTAAGTATGCACCACTTACCATTATTTCAGTGCATTTCAAAATTGGTTAAACTGGATTGCAAGTGGTCAATATAAAACTACAATACATCAAAAACATTTTACACTCCCTTATGAAAATTAACCATGATTCTATTATAGTAAAAGTCTAGGTTTTTGGGCAAATGATTACTATTTGTAAAAGCACAGTTTAACTACAACTATTGCTGCTGTAGCAAAACCACGGTTAATCTGTGGTTTCACTATAGTAACCATAGATTTCAGGTTTTATTTTTAGTAAAACCATGGTTAAATTTCATAAGGGGTGTTTGGTAAACCCGTCCCACAATGCATTGTGATCCTGCAGGGTTTGTTAATTGGCAGCTTGAATGAGGTCATGGAGAGATGCTGATTAAAAAAAGAAGTATCGTATATTAAACTCACCAATTACAGGCTATGATCACCTCCTGAGGATCCAATCAAAGCTGTTCAGAGGAGGTTCTGTGCATGTGGGCTACATGAAGTTACAAGTATGATTCAGCACAGTGGTGCTGGTCTGTTTTAGTCTTCAGAGATAATGTTGACCAGAACCCAATTTAACCTTTAACCCTTGATTAAGAAATTTCACAGCTGAAATTCATATATTCTCACACTGAGCTCCAGAACCCAACAAATGTTTTACAAAAATAGACGCCATAAATAAAGAATGTTTTTGGGTTACATGCTTACAATATTTTTTCAGTCTTTAAAGAAAAATAAATAAGATGTTGTTGAGTTACATGCAACTCCAGTGCCTGCAATGAGTAATTTCTGTCAAAAATTCACAGAAATCAATCAATCATTGATGTTTGATGCATAATGTTTAACATTCATCTATGTATGTTATTAAATGTCAATGTAATTGTTTACACATTAACTAATTTGGAATCAGAAAACTGCATAACAGATGATTCACAATAATTTACCACACATGCTTAAATGTGCACAAGCTAACAATCACAAACCAGGTACAGAAGCAGTACATACCCCCCCACACCATCACCTCTGCCTTCACTGGCCGTGACTACCCGAGCTGGAGAACCGTGTGGGTGGTCAGACCCAATTTGAGCAGGCAGCTAAACAGGCCATCCTCCAATCTGAGCCCGTGTCAACCCGTATAATGTCCTCAAAGTCCGGTGCTATCCAGTAACGCACCATTCTCCAGTTGCCCACCAGCCTGTAATACTGTACGTGTCTATCAGATAGCCTGGGGTTACCCATCATCTCCATCCCCTGCGCTCACCGACACGATCAGATTGCATAGATTCACATCATCTCTTTGTAGTTCAAGGTATGTTAGATGGTGACTCATTGGTTCAACTTTCAATAGGTCTGAAGAGGTCTGGAGCTGAACCAAAGATTTCAAAGCTGATGCAATGTGATAGGTCCAAAAGCTACTGCCTAGCTAAAAATCGGAGGTTGTAAGAATGTTTCCCTAACATTTCTATTAAGATTTAAAAACATTAAAAATGTTCATAATGTCCAGTTTTTTATACGTTGTATTAACATTATTGCTTGGTTGCAAAAACATAAAAAAAATCAAATGTTTTAAAATTCTGTTTTATGTTTTTAATGTTTTATCTGTTTAATGTTTTTAAAACGTTTTAAAACTAACAACTTAAAAATAACCTTTTTGTTGATATGTGATATAACATTAAAATACATTCTACCATCATTACTGCAAGAATGCTTTTTGATGATTGTGAAAGAACATTTAGAGAATGTTAGCCAACATTCTGAGAACGTTTTGTGTTGGCTGAGACGCAATCTCCTAACCCTGCAGTCCATTCGTATCTTTTGTTGCTCAGAGGTGAACTGCATTTTGTGGGTTAGTTGGTAGATAATATTTCCTTATTTTGCCCTTTTTAACTTCCTGTAAGACAGACAACATGAAATCATGGAGGAACAAGGTCTGGAAATGCCACAGACCAACTCATGCGCTAACTACCACAGCTCTGACACATCATCTCGAACCCATTAATTTAACAAATAAAATAATGGGAGAAAAGGACAAAACTGGCGATGCAAGAAAATGTTGTTCTTTTGTACAAGCAAGGTGAGATGAGGAAGACAGGGCTGTGAGCTGCACCACAAAAATTAGCTGTAAAATTTTGCGTCTGTAAACTACAGCGTGCGCTGGAACTCTTTCAAAACCACATTTACATAATGCATTAAATGCACACAGGAATCTTAAACGACATCGCTGTAATTTCCAACATTTTTAGGAGCTTGAAATGAGCCGCGGTATTGAATATCGAAAGTAGGCAGAAGTGTAAATCTTTCACAGAACAGCGCAGCAGAAGTTACGTAACAGGAAATGTTCCGGAGGTGAAGAAACAGCTTTTTCCAGGTGCAACGAGTTGATGGACAAGGATGCGTGTCAGCATAAAAGCCAGGGTTAGGTGATGTGCTTGCAGAAAGGGCCCGTCCTCTATTCCACACGATGCACTTTTAGCACAACCGTCTATTTATAAAGTGCAACTCCTTGGCAAAGTGACTCAGGTCAGGAGGTCAGAAGCTGATGGCTGCGGTACAGGAGAGCGGGATGCTAACGGTCTTAAAGGACAAAACAAAGCTGAAGGATAAAGAGACAAAAGCTCTTAGTGCTCTGCTATAAACCCTGATAAAAGAATGATGTTTATGCCAATACTGATTACTCCACTGACACGCTGTTGAACACACCAGACATTTCACATGATCTCTTTGACCTTCTCTTGCCTTTGGGTTGCTTGTAACTTCTGTTAAAAGTTCACTTCAAGCAGCAAGATCCATTACCACACGACTTTGTTTTACCACGGACTCAGCTTACAAAGAACGTTCTCAGAACGTTGGCTGGCATGCAAAGTTCTATCAAAGTTAGCAAAAAACACTCTTGTAGTAACGTTATCAGAATCCAAACGTTATAAATCATATCACAAAAATGCTATTGTTATATTGTTAGTGGAACGTTCTAAAAACATTATTTTATAACAGAATTCAAAAGTTTGAATAACGTTCTTGTAACCAAACAGTTACGTCTAAAGCAAAACATTTAAAAAACTGGACGTTTTGAATGTACCTAGAACATACAAAATAACATTTTTGTTACTTAATGAAAACGTTTGGGAATGTTTTCACAACCACAGAACTACAATACGTACAACCACAATAAGCCCCAATTAACTTCTATCTCAAAAACAACACATGAAATTCTGTTCTAATGAAACTGACAGACACAAAACAGACCTGACAGGAGCCCAAGACAATTTAATTGATGAGGAAATTGATTGAGAGTGACTTTAAACAGCCGTCAGCCAACTGAGCATGTGCTCTAGTTTAAATCGTATCGATCACACACAGAAAAGACACAACAGCCTCCAGGCGTACACACACGCCAGCAAAACATCCACACAAAATCACACAACAATGCTATATTTTAGAAGCAACTATTGTATTAATTGCAGTAAAATATTTGGTTTTGTAATTATTAATGCTTATTTTGCATTCAAACCTACAACTTACATTCAGGATCTAAGCCTTGGTTAGCCCCGCCCTAGCCCCGCCCACTTACATGATTTGGTAACACCCAGGAAGTAACCTTGTCTACTACATGACACTCAATAATGAGATAATCACCTTTCAGTTTTTCCATTTTATACAGATTGTAGCGTCAGCTGCACTTTTTCAAGCTCGACCTGTTACCCAAGTTATTGCAGAAAGAAGCTGATCAAACAAATATATTTCTTTCCCATTTAAATTGGTCCAATAGACTATCACCAGCACTAACCAGCGTAAACAAGCCTGTGTCACCAAAAAGATCAGCAAATGTATACAGCCTAAACAGGTCTTTTTAGCAGAGGATTCCAAACATACACATGGCCTTGTGAGAGGCAATTGCATCCTTGTTTTTGTCACCGTCCTGCTTTGTGCCCCGCAAATACGTGTGTCCCAAAGTATCTGATTGTTTATAGCTAATTATTTGGGGCACTGAAGGTTAGAAGCAATACCGGACGGCCAGTCACCCTACAGGCCCAGGTTGTGTATGTTATTAATAAGACAGCACTGCAGCACTGATCCCATCAGCAGGAGGTGGACTGGGGGCATTTCTGTCCGCAGGAGAATTAAAACTCTTCTGTCAGCCTGGGGTCAAAAACAGAGGAGCAGACTGGATTCAATCAGAAACCCTGTTTAAACCACCCCAACACAAACAGCAACTTTCCTCATCAATAATTCTGTGGCGGTAAACAAGCAAAACTAAGCGACACCCCGCAGTGTGAACTCAAGCCACCGCGATTCTCTCGTAATCAATTCCTCTCTGAAATTTGAGGTTGCATTCTAGAAGATTTGAGGCTAAACAGTTTGAGGCTCTAAAACGGAATAAATAAATCCTCAATGAGCCCTCTCTGTAGGTCATCTCCACAGAGAATAACCTTTGGGGTAATAGATGTGACAAAACAGTATGAAGAGATACTTCTGTCCGGGAATAACGGCTGCGTCTCCATGTGATACCTCAGCCGGGAGCATTAAAAACCATCCACAGACTTTCAACTGTAGGATAATAAGACAGTGCCTGTATGTGTGTGTGTGTGTGTGCAGATGGTTCTCCTCTGGGTTCTTTCATTGTCTGTTTTTTAAAGATTGTCCTACAGGATGAAGAACCTACAGCGAATTGTAAACAAACTGTCACATTCAACTAATGACTTAAATTCATCCTCAGAGAAAAATAGAGAAATATCAAAAGCAAAGATGCATATACCCAGCTAA
>JAZGTK010017214.1:0-12370 GCA_036877625.1 Ambastaia sidthimunki
TGCATACATGTTAAATATTATATTATATACAATAAATACTATTATATTATTTAACTACAGTATACTATAGTAGTATTACTATACTATAGTATGTTTATGGTATTATTTGTGTGTGTGTTTGCGTGTAGGTGAAAGGCACTGTGTATCCAGTAATGCATCCATCAATGTTTCTCTATAGTATCAAACAGGATATGTGACAGTTTGTTAACATCTACTATTTTGCATATTCTCTGGAACAGTTTTAGCATGTTTCTGCCTCCCGGCAATAGACAACACAGAACTTTTGAACAGTGCAACTAGATATCATTCATTCCTTTTAGTAATAGGAAGGTTGTTTGGAGATTCTCTGTAATCTCTCATCTGCTTCCTGCTTCTCCGTTTTCTTATCACCTGTATGCTTTAACCTCAGAAACACAACTGACCCACAAATCACAATGGCAATAATCAGCCTTTGTGTGCTGGCTTTCCCTGGCTCTGTCCATCACCGACTTATCATTGCTTGTTTGCATGTGATGCAATAGAGATAAAGTTTCACAGCTCAATCAGTCCCCCTTTTTGCATAATGTGGTCTCCAATCCTGTTAATGTGACATCAGTGCAGAGACGCTGTTGTTTTTACAACTTAAAAGTGTTGTTGGGTTCATCTGGAAACTGTCCTCGGACCATCTCCATTTTCAAATAGCCTAATGTACCTTAATGTAATTAAATACCCTAACGTAATTAAGACTGTACTCATAGTTTCTTAAACCTCTTACACATATATATTGTGTACCTCCACTTTTATTTCGATATTTTTACTATATGGAATTTTACTATGTTTTACCATATTTTACTATGTCCATATTGTCTTAGATGTTAGCTGTTGTGTTTTAGAAAGTTATTCCCAGATAATGGACTGATTTTTGCCTGGGATTTATGCTAATCCTGTTGTTTTCAGTTCACAATAAAAATACAAACTCAAAGTTTCACACATTCTTAACTGTTATGCAATGAAATTTCCAGAGCCACCCCAACATTTTCCTGCTTCCTTAATTCCTTGTTAATTCAGTCTGTAGGATGGAGAGTTTGAATGTACCGGGAGTTTGAGGCGAGAGTTCATTGCCTCTGGGGTCTCTGTCAGCTGTGCGATTAGTGGTGTTATTTCGTGACAAATGTTCCTGAAACTACAATGAGATAAACACTGGAGGAAAACAGACACTATTTTACAAGGAACAGAAATGTTGCTCCAGCCATTGGAAGAGCTGGTTTTTTGGCATGGGCTGTTTTTGGACTGTATGGACTGTGCGTGCCAATATACAGTCCTCTCTCACAGCTAGTTAGCATGTGCAACTTTTTAAACTTGGAAGCACAGTATTTGAAAAACCTTACTGTTATAAAAGTATAGCTTGTTTTATATTTGGTAACAATGGCATGAGGGTCTTTTGAAACGAGTTGTCCCCTCTCTGGGTTTGTGTTTTTTTTTAAATCCATTGTAAAATCATATTCCAGTTAAAATAAACATTTTCTGGTTTCATACTAATAGAACAAGCAAACAATCTAATAGTTTTATCATCACACTATTAATTAAGTAAAATCACACAAAGTCAATGTTTCCATTGATTCAGAAATAATTCACTTTAATAGAACAATAAAAAGCGTATTTGGTATTTTTTATTTGTTAGTTAAATCTAAGTGGCCGCTGCACACGTAGGTAGATTCTCTAGATGCACAACAAAATCAATAGATCACACAATAATTCATATTTTGGACAGCCTGAGTGGTTTTTAATGGACACACAGGTCAGCCTTTCCCACAGTCTGAACATGCAGTACAGTAGATGCACAGCTAAGGCTGAATTTATGTGTCCTCTCTCCGAGTGAGTTTGTAGGATGATGCACATTATCATAAATTAGGAGCTTTGTAAAGACAGTGTTGGTGGGGGATGTGCGGGCCGGGCTGACGCTCTGCTTGTGGCTCTGTTCCCCGGTGCAAGATCAGCTTTGACACGTGTTTACTCTTCTACATAAATATTTAGAAACACAAAAATTCTCTCTGGCTCAACTATTTTGCTCAACTCTTTGGTCAAGTCCCTCATGAACTGGTGTCTATGTCAAACTGTTATCCATGTTTATCAGACTTATTCCCTTTCTTGGAATAGGAATCTGGACTGATTTGTTGCTGGAATTGATGCTGTCAAATACAGGCTACAACTTAACTTTCGGAAAAGGATTTTAAAAATAAATTCAAAGCGAAAACGCTTTATAAAGTTTATAATCCGCATCAATTTCATCAGTGCGGAGGAAGTTTTTGATTACAGCTTAAAATGAGATTTGATCAGATTTACCAAATTGAAAGTTAAGCGGATGACCTTTGACCTCATTTACCGGCGCTAATGTTTAAACACAATGTTAAATAAATGGTACAGCTGCAATAAATTAGTTCTTAATCCAGAATCAGCCATGATTGACCACCCTGCTGTTCAGCAACAAGGGGTGCATGTGATTGTGTTGTGTATACTGGAACTTGCCTCTTGCTGATCAGCTCAACATGACTAATGGCTAAGACAACCTGTGATAGGCCTGTTCTTTTGAAGCAAGTGGACTGCAGGGCTGAATGAAGGCGTTGAGGTTAATTAAGTTAGTAAGGTGGTACATTTATGGCACCATGCAGATCTCTTCCCTGTCTAAACTGCTCTTTTCCTGCCAGGCAGCTTGTGTTACTGTTGTCAGAACACTTAATTGCCTGGAGGACTTAATTAATTGGAGATCATAATTTCTGGTGATCAGACGTGTTTAACGCAGTGCCCCTTCCCCATCTTTCCTTCTGGACTTTTACGGCATGAGCATTGAGATACAGACATCTTGGTGGATGAAGGCTGGTTTAGATAAATGGCCAGGTCCCTATGGCCTGCTTCATTAATGCCTGATTGACTACACACTGTCTCGTAGAAAATATGAGGGCGAAATGCAATCATCATTATTAAAGAGAATTTGATTTTGTTATTTACTAATAAATTTAATGAGATTTCATCTTTTGACAAAATAATCTGAAGTTCCCAGGTAGAAAAGGATTATGAAATATATGAAATTGTTGCTGTATAATATTCACCCAGTGTCATTTTATATATATATAAATGTATATATATATATAGTGTTAAGCGAAAAAAAATCGAATGGTTGATTTTTGTAGTCATCATTTTGGATGCTGGAAAATGGAATTAAGACTGGAATTAAGGAATTAAAGGCCAAATCTTTATAGATATAGGTTACTATTTTGGAGCATATCTGAAATGCAAGGACAGTGGAGTGATTGTGGTCTAAGGAGGGGCAAATGGGTATTATGTGGTAATGGTAATTGGTTTGCTTGAGTAAATCTCTTCATGTACATTTCTAATGGGTAATGGAATCATATTGTCCAGGTTCAGACTGTGCTGTGACATTTTCCTGGAGTGGCCCAATGAGGCTACGTTTTGCCATTTGCAGCTAGGCTTCTGGGAATTGATGTCCTCTGTTGCATGGTGCCCACGTTATGCCAGGCAAACTACCACACTGCAAGGTTGGGCCAGCAGCCATGTCCGTCTTTGCTCTGGGAGAACGTGATGACACATTAGAGTTTGGGAAATATTCACTCTTTGAAAACAATGTCCAAACAATTATATGTAATGTAAATGCAATTATTAAATGTTGCTTATTATCTGAAATTTAAACAACACAAAGATAAAAAATTCTTAGTATCTTATGTAACATTTCTTTTCAACTAAATGCATTTTGTTTTAAAGATGTGTAGACAGTTTTACGGGAAAACAAGACAAAAATAAAGAAAATAATTTTCGCCGTGAACATCTTTGAACTTTGTTTTATATCCTGTCTGCTCCAGCTGATTTAAAGTGACATTGCTTCCCACCTTGCCTTCAGCCCAAGCTGATAGATGTAAGAGGTATGAAACAGGAAGAAACTTGTTCCCACCAACACCTTTATGGAGCTCCAACTCTCTAATGCCCTCACACTGGTGCAGCTGATGTGTGTCTTGAAAGGGTTAGCGCTGCCCACGCTCTGCTCTCTCACTGAAGTACAGAAGGTGATGGAGACAGGTGAATCCACCCTTCTTGTTTTTCTTGATGTTGGGAGTACAGCAGTCGAGCATACGTTCTAGGCTGTCTGCCTTCTTCTGCTATGAAATATTTATATCTGTTTGCATTAGCATTAGCAGGCTTCTAATTGAGTTCTGTGTATCCAGACATGATTAACTGACTGGCATTCCTCAAAGGAGAGACCCAATTAGATAGAACTTGCATGGATTGCCTTGCAGCCTCTCTGCTCAGACTGATGTCCTTGTTTGTGTGTTTCGGTGTGTGCTGGTGTTGTCTGTGAGTCTATGAAGATTTCACTGCATAATATTCGGTACTTTCAGTTTGTGTCTTTCCTATAATATAGGTGTATAGTGTACCCAAGGGGTCAAGGTTTGATTAATAGCTTTGAGATCATAACTATCCTGTCCTACCGTTTTGAATTCCTTGGATGTCTATAAGCAAAACACATTAGCTTTTTAACCTAGTTTTTGTAGCTCCTCTCTTTTAGTCAAGCTTGCAGCATTTCCTTCTCAGTATAGTCTGAACTCAAGTTGACCTTTAAAAGAATGGCTATAGCTTATAACTTCTGTGCCTCTGTTTTAAGATGAATCAGGAGCCTCGTGTCCAGAGTGGTCACAGTCTGCTTCTGAGCTGATTTTAGTTCAGGCAGGTGGGCAAGAGGAAGAAGGTTTACGAGAGGGAATGAAAGCAGGGAAGCAGGCATGGATGTTTCAGTCAGTTTGTCAAAATTGTTTGCTGTATTGTAGCAAAATTGTTTGCTGGTTGTAGCAGTGCCAAAGTCATGGGTTTAATTCCCAGGAAGCATAAAATGAAAGCTCAAAGCAACTTTGAACAAAAATGTTTGATAGGAGCATAAGTCAACATGAAAAACTGATGAAAATAAGTACAGGTATTTTAAAATGTCTACAACATGTAATCAGCATTAAAACATTCCTTTTATCTGAATTTTACACAAAACCTATTATTTTATTGTACAGTTTCAGTGAAATTAATAATGTAACCGGTATACTGAAGTCAGTATAGGGAATGTCTGTGAAATGTAATGTCTTGGGAAAAGATGTTGAGAGTTGTTGGCACAATGCCCTCTTTCCCTCAACTCTCTATATTTATGTAGCTTTAGGGATAGTTTTCTTGAGCACCTCACAGTCCCGAGGATCCAAGGTGACACTTTGGTTCTAGTCTGGTTCTCAGTTCTTCCAGAGCTTAAGTCAGAACCATCACCCATTACTTTCAAGGTCAGTTTAATGCTAAACCCACTGGCCAAGTAACTGCTACGCAAGGAAACCTTTCCAGTTGATTATGCAATAAGATCATGCACACGTCTGTAATGTAGTTTGGTGTGTTTTTTTTCTAACACTTTACATACAGAACTACTTTGTTACAAAAAATGTTTGTCCTGGGATATGTGCGTAATGAATCAACATTTTTAACCTAGCATCAATGACATTTGACATTTCATCACAAACAAAACTGTGACCTAAAATCACATCATGTCATGGTGCATGCTGGGAAACAACTCAGCACACAGATATAGTTTTTTTTTATGTGCTTATCATTCTCTATGACATTCGCAGATACACACACACACACACAGGGAGGGTTCATCTGGAAAGAAGGAACGAGGAACTGAGGACTGAGGTTATAGCTGGGCAAATGCTTACAGCAGACATACATTTTTTTTCAAAAATCAATCTATTCAATGCAGCTCACTGACCTTTGACCTCTCTGCCACAGTCAGTTTTATTACTTGTTTTGTGATTCACTTTTTATATTTTTTTATTCAAATTTATCTTGCACCTAAAATAATCATAGTTATTCATAGTGATATTATTTTGGTGTCTTTGTTGGTTTGTTGGTCCTGCTTGGTGTTTATTATCAGATAGACAGTACAAGTTCTCTCATATATATAAATAACCATGTCTTTTCTGTCCTTTTTTTGCTCACAAGCAATTAAAAAGTTTTATGTGGAGTTTCATATTATATATTTATAATGACTCAGGACATTCCTCAAGAATTTAGTATCAAAGCCCTTTATAGAATAAAAGTATGTTGGCTTGAAAGGTAAATATAGTCGACAGAATGACATTGAAGGGAATGCAGATGTTTTAATATTCTTTGCAAAACAAATCCATGCCACCAAGCTAACTGGGGATCATGTAAAATTGATACAGCTGACTATCAAAACAAAAAGCATGGTAAAGGTATACCAAGAGCACAAATTTGATTTTTTTCATGAATATTAGTATTATTTTTCAACTTTATCTTTCACTTGTACACTATCCACAGCATTTTTCATCTCTTTTATTTCATCTTATCTAGACACTCTGGTTGAGGGTTTACATTTATGATTATTCATTTACCAGATGCTTGTATTCAAATACAAGAGCTTTGTACAAATACAAGATACAAGCAATTTATCTTCAAGGAGCTAATATTAGTTGTGCAGCAATACCAAATCTTAAGTGTAACCAGCATAGTACAAATTAGAGCAGAAGTATAATCACAGAACAGTATAAGTATTTTTTACTGTCACCTGCTATATTTTAAGTGTTTAAGATGGAGGAGAATGAAGAGATAAAAGGGTTCTAATTCAGGGCTAGTCCTGTAAGCTACAATCAGAACTACTGTAAGAATTTGTTGCAGTACCCATTGGAACCAGGAACCAGTGGAGACCAAGATATAAGACTGCTGCTGATATTTAAGAAGCTCCATTTTTTTTGTGTGGCCCCCTCTTTAGCTGGACAAAATTAATAGATTATGCATGCAGTCTTCCCCTAATCATAAGGCCAGGACATCCCTGGTTTTCACTCCAACACAAGGTTCCTTGAGGACAATGTAAGATAATGTAGATATAATGTTCAATTACGTCAAACCACTCAGGTGGTGAATCTCTGTAAAATGACTGATTTTGCCATGTTTTAGTCATATAACTTTTTACTATACACTGTTGGGCAGCGCTATGAGAAGCTGACCAGCAGATGCCATGTGTGTTGTGTTTACTATTTAACTGTGCTGGGCCCACAAGCAAAAGAGTGCCTGGAAGATAGAAATATTGAGTGTTAGAGCGCTTTGTCAGGAAATTGAAAAAGCAACAACGAAGAGATGAGGCTACAATTGACTTCAATGCACTCCACTCACCCCTTCATTCAAAAAGAGGCTGTCTGACCTAAATTCGTTCTACCTCATCTGCCTAGACGTTTGTTTAGCCTTCTGGGCAAACACTTAGAGAAATGTATGAAGCAGAAAAAAGAAGTGTATTTGTGAATATATCACATTCTGGAAGAGGAAATTGAGAGCATGAGTAGACGTCTAGTGCCCTCTAGTGGATGAACCAACCTGCATTCTTCCATCCATGAAGCCATTAGTGGTGTGCTCGTCTCCACAGATTTTCCCTAACCATCTTTGAAAGTTATTACCAGGCAGTAAATCCACAGTATGTAAATCAAAACTGCTTTGACGTCAACATAAAAGCTGCAGTAAGAAACAGAAAAGCAGTGGCAGGGAAAAAAACAACTGACCCAGACTTCACGGTCACGCCGTTTGTACGATGGCTGTGGCAACAGATTCTACGAAATCCACAAACTGAAATCTGAAACGGACTGTTTTTGAATGTTGCTTCACAAAACTGTAAGCAGCAGGACTCAATGCAGGGCTCTGGGCCACGTCTGAGGTGTTAAAGCACAAAGCTGAATTGACAGGCTTACTTGAGGCTGCCTTGATGGCACCCAGAATATACATACAGATGGTCTCCCTTTCCATATCCAGCCCCTCCCCCCACCTCAGAGTTATGAGACAATCCTTGAAGGTTCTCACCAGCAAGCTTATTAAAGGCTTTATCCGTTTCCAGGGTTTGCAGAGGATTGCGAAATGGACATTTTTGTGCACAAGCATTGCTTTGGGAAATAGTGATAATTTCCATTTTTCTCACAGAGAAACGAGGCAAACTAGAAACTTTTTAGAGTTATTGTAAAGTTCTGTGCTTTTCCCTTCTCTTTCTACCGCAGTAGTCAGTCTTTTATGATGCACAGACATTCAGTCTTAAGCCAAAGTGATCTGGCCACCTGGTTTACACCTGGTATTAAAGTCTGTCTTGTTTAATCCAGGGTGCAACAGTTTACACCTGGTATACATGCATCTTAAATGTGTCAACTGTCACCAATTGTGACTGAATTTCGAGGTGAACATGAAGAAGTTGTGGAAAGTCTTATTTTCTTTTAAAGCTGCACATAACCAGCAAAGTTTAAAGCCTTATTTTATCCCAGTGGTTGATTGAAAGAGCGAGTAGGCGGATTAGCATTTACACTATGTACTGTATGCGAAGGTCACGTAAGCTTCTGACTATAATACCTTTGGATGTGGTTTGAGTAGCATCCAATATTTTTTGGATCCAATTAATACTTGCTTGTAGTCCCGCCAAAATGGATCTTAATACCAGGTATAACTGCTGTTTAAGAATCCTGAGAGGATTGACAAAGCTCAGGGCCAAACAATCCCCTGTCCTTTGACCCCCCCTTTCTTGCTGGTGAACCGAAAGCATTGGGCAATGCAAACAGAATTTGGCTGTTTTGAGACATGGGACTCTTTAAACTAAATTCCACAGCCTATAACTGTCTATGTGTGTATGTATCCACTGTCATACGCGTAGAACTGTCAGCCCTGGAACGATGGCAACTCAGAGCTAATGATCAGGCCCTGTTGCGATGGCTTATGGTGTGGCCACACACGCACACATGCATGAAAGGCTGTGTTTGAAAACAGTGCTGAGTGACTGTGCCAAAGAGACAGGCAGCCAAAGAGGACAGCTGTGGCCTGGAGTACTTTCACATAGTGAGATGTGTCTGGGCCACTGAATCCAGAACAGGAAATATTTGTGCATCACACTCTCTCATGCAAAGATTCACTTTTACACACATATCCGCACAAACACACACTTGAGGAGAAAGTCCTACAATAATTGATCACACACAGATGATTTCACCATCCTTTGCTGTAATTACTTAGCTGGAGGGGAGGGAGGGGGATAGAAGATTCTTTTATATGAAATATCGAAATAACAAATCCAGGGCTTAGGGTGGACATTAAGAAGAGGAATGAGAGTTAAAAGTCATCAGCTGGCTTGCGGCCCAGTAACTGTGGCTGAGGAAAAGCCTGCAGTCATCGGAAAGTGGACGTATTTACTGCTGCGTCTCTCGCAGAACGAAATCGAGGGTGAAAAATGACTTTGTTTGTGAATCAGAGAGTAGCTAATCAGATAGCTTTCTTTTTATTCTATTGCAATATATATAGATATATATAACAGCACCATATCAGTTTGAAATGACTTTTGTGTTAGTAAATAATGACAATTTAAAATCTTTAAGTGTGTGTGCTTGTGTTTGTACTTCAATAAAAACATAAAATAAGTAGACATGGAAATGGTCTTCTTGCTTTCTTCTCTGTTTGTCTGTCTCCTTATTTCGTCACTGTAAATCAAGAATATTTTCTCTTTATTTAGGGCTGAAGGTTATTGCGCCTGCCAACACGCATCTCTTGCTATCAAAGCTTGAATTACGTGCTGATATAAATCTATCACAGTTGCTTTTTTCCACAGCTTGCCTTGGCTGAGCTTGTACATTATGTAAGACTTTTTTGTGTGTGTGTGTGTATTTGATTTTAGAACACCCTGGAGACCTGCAACATATGTAACAAACCCATAATGGAGCGTATTTTGCGGGCGACTGGGAAGGCCTATCATCCTCAGTGTTTCACCTGCGTGGTGTGCCAGCGAAGTCTGGATGGCGTTCCCTTCACTGTGGATGCCTCCAATCATATCCACTGCATCGAAGACTTCCACAAGTATGACAGTGCACACAAAAATGCTTCATACATAGTGCATCCAATATGATCCTTCCTATACATACATACCAGCAGGTCTTGACACTTTTTATCATCATGGTTACTTGCTTTAAACCCTAAGCTTTCATACTGTAAGTCAGACTTTCCTGTAAGTTGTGTCTTGATACCTGCTAACATCTCTTCATTACAGTCCGGTCTGACAGAAAACAGCTATATAGAAAGACGTTTTTTGTATCTGTTGAGGAATTGAAAGGTTTCAGAAGGAATCTGTCGATTATGGGAATTTAACATGACAGAAATACCATTGTATCGAGGAACAGTTGGAGCAAACCTGAACTGTAGTAATTGTTACTGTTGTGGTTTATTTAAACCACAATCTGTTGAACTTCCTCCTTTTTGCTATTAGTTGGCACAACCCAATGCAGAAGTTCAGTCACCTGACTGGGTTATGCATTGTGTGCACATCCTCACTGCCTCTCTCTTTCGTTATCTCTGTTCCTGTCCTGCTTTGCCAAAATGCAGAACAAACTACTGTATTCATTTTCAAGCTTTCTTTCAAGCATTGTCTTTGATATCAGTTCAAATGGGTCTCACTGGAAACTTTTAAAAGTTGGCAAAGTAACTATAATTAATTAATGTCTAATGTTTATTTTATTTACTAGGTCTTCAAATGTGTAAATGGGCTGGATTGTTTCAGTTAAATGATTGTGATTACTGGTTTTTAGACTTGCACTTGATTTCTGGCCTATGTTCCAGAGCTTATTCAGTTTTAATCTCTCTGTCCTTCCAGGAAGTTTGCTCCCCGTTGCTCTGTGTGTAAAGAGCCTATAATGCCAGCTCCTGGCCAGGAGGAAACTGTGCGTATTGTGGCCTTGGACCGTGACTTCCATGTGCAGTGTTATCGCTGTGAGGTAAGAGACTGTAGTTGTGCTATAATAAGGAGCTAAACAGGGAGGGCGATGCCAGCTTTGGGTCAGAAAAGTTTTGTTTAATCCCAGCACACAAATTATGTCTCTGGATATTGTAGTACTATTACATTAAAGCTGAAAACTGTAACTTTATTTGGTGAACAAAAAATGAGCAATAATCAGGTATTGTGCAAGTACATAACAAATTAGTGTTTAAAATGTTCTCCATGTTTATAATAATGGTTTATAATTTGAGCTGCCAGGTCAGATTTCTCAGGAAATGTCAGTTTGACTAATAGTTAAGACAGTATATTCAATATATACATATAGTAATATTATAATACTAATCTGGTGTTTGTGCACAGTTACCAGGGCTTCATTTTTGTCCTCTGTCCACAACCCCTGCTTATAAAATTTCTAAACGACTGTGTACATTAAGTAGTTATAATAATATGCTGTTTTTTGTGTGTGTACAATATAGGACTGTGGCTGCCTTCTCTCTGAGGGGGACAATCAGGGTTGCTACCCCCTGGATGGGCACATTCTCTGCAAAAACTGCAACACCAGTCGCATTCAGGCCCTCACTGCCAAGGCTACGACTGACCTCTGAGTCACACACAGTATATACATGCAGAATCCTTATTCCCTTGCAGATGCATTCATCAGATCCTAGGAAATACAATATCAGTCACATCACTGCATCACAAATATTTATGCCAAGACATACCAAATGCGCATGCACGCATGTGCTGTCATTCCACTTAAATGGCCACATATTGCATTAAAATTGCACTCATTTAGTCTGTCCGAGTATCTCCTTGTATTAACACATATAATCTTTAAGGCTGCTTTTGAATGCCAAACATATATAGGGCTAGAAAGCGTTTTTAAATGCTCCATCACTGTAGGCTTCACCGCAAAATAAGGCATTTAATTCTAACCTTAAGATGTTCCCAGAGCTGCAAAAAAGATTGAAGTGGCCTTTTAAAACAACGTTTAAAAACATTATAGAGTCTACCTCTGAGAAGGGACCATGCTGTCCTATAACTATGCATTCAATATGTATGTAACCTATGACAAATTATTATAGAATTGATCTCTACACTATGTTGAAACCATACTGTCACAATCTCACAGAATGTGAGAGATTCAGTATGAAAATGTGCTTCCATACAGAGCTTCTAGTTATATATATAGTTACTCCCAATTATACAATCATGCATTCACTGCAATGAGCTTTTCTAATAATCCAGATTGCCATTAAGTTTTTATTACGTATCATTCAAACACAGCTGAATGCCATGGTGAAATTAATTTGTAACATTAAATCATTATAACCTTATAATGGCTGTGAACTCATAGGTCTCATGTTTGCCATGATACATTAATTGCAGTATGAAGATATAGAAAACCTTTAACCTTTTAAGTAAATACAGGTGGAAATACTGTATTTGTGAACACATAGCCTTATGAATTATGTTTCTGTATTCGCTCTTAAGATAAAAGTTACCAAAGAGCTACATTGGATTTCTCTGGGAAAGTGTGTATGTGTGTTATGT
>JAZGTK010017215.1:0-12369 GCA_036877625.1 Ambastaia sidthimunki
TATAAATGCCAACCTTAATTTAACCTAGTTAAACTAATTTAAATAGTTTCAAGTCATTCTGATGACCTTGATTAGCTGGTTGAGAAGCTGGAGCTAAACTCTTAAATAGGGTCCTATTAGTGGACCATCATACCTGAGATGGTCATCAGAACATTGTTCATCACATACAACCAACTGCATCTCTGAGGAAGCAACTGCAAAGAAAGAAACTGTCACACACTCTTTTATGGGTTATCTGCTGTGGAAAATGTAAATGAGGGTTAATATGGGAACCTTCTCCATGGTGTCCTCATGAAGCTCATTAAGGTTGAGAGTGTATATACCCTCCTCAGCACCCAGGATAAGGTATTGATCTGTAGGGTATAGATAACCAAAGCTTGGACATAAGTTTTCTTAAGTATGTGTAACAATGTGTCTACGCTGGAACGTCAATGGCTTGTGGGTGTCTACACTGGAAGATCTATCGAGGGCGTGAGGTGTGGACATGATATGACAAACTGACTAATGACTGTTAAAATAATTTATATGCATACATTTGTTATATGCATAAAACATAGATGCCTGCACAATGTTCTTTATATGCACAAGAACATAATAGTTTACATGAATATATCTCCATGCTGCTATTTTGCACCTGCACTTTACTATATTGCAACTTCTTACCATTGCACCCCAGTAATATACCTCAAATTGACTTCACTTCAAGCACACTGTGCAAAATGTTATATGCCCCACTGTCTGTCTGTATATGTTGTGTTTATTTGCTTACTTTACCTCTGGTCTTTGGTAGAACCCATGTACCAGCACAGTGAGTCTTTAGAGGACAGCCGTTAAATACTTTGGAGAAACAGGCCCCCATCTTAAATACATTTAAAAATGTTCATTACACAACAGGAGATATGAAAAACACAATATAATCTGACTTGGCCTGAATGTAAACTGCACTCACATGCACTTGTGGTGTTGGTGGCAGTCCATGAACAACATCTTTCTGCAGAGGGACAAAAATGATAATATAAAGTTATATTTACAAATTTTCAAGTTAGTTACATGCTATGATTAGTAAAATAAGCCAAATGTCCACAATTAATTAAAATTAATTAAAAGCCTCCAAAACATTTTAAGACATTACATCATTGTGGCAGAGGAAAGCATTGATTAGACTTTACAAAAACTGGCTTTAAAAATCAAATTAACTTGAAAACCATTTAGCAAACACACAGCATCTATTTTTGTTCTTATTCAAACTAAATTAATTTGTGATAAATTAATCATCAGCCTTACTTTTCATCTAAACCCCCCTCCAAACCCCTCACCCACTTACAGAGTCCTCTGCTTTTCTCCTCAGGGTGCTCCATTCTGGCGAGATCGGACGTTCTAGTGGGGGGAAATGACTTCTGTTTCCTCCTGGGTCAACAGCCACAGAGCTCTCTGATATCAAACCTGTTTAACACAGGTGCATCATTAAACACTTTCACACATGAAACTTACCATTGCAAATCTGGTTAAGGAAAGAAGACTGATCTGAATTGAACTGATCTGTTATGCACTTGCTTAATAAATGTGATTAAATAATAACATCAATAAATCTGATTGGAAATGTATTTAGAAAAGAGTATTTTTACAGGTTTCTGTAAAAGGTGTTCTGTAAATCTAAAAAAGATTTATTCTCTTTGAAGATACTGTTGTGATTAAAAACTGTGATATTCTACCCACATTCAAATTTGTGGTTTAAAAGTTAATTCACACAGATTCAACAAAAACACCATCATTCTAACAGAAATGTTAACAGAATATTGGTGTTCATAAATCAGTGTGAATTAGTGTATCTGTGACTATGATATTGATCTCACCTTCAGCTGGGGTTGAGGAGAGAGAACCAAGACTGGTTGAATGACTGAGAAAGGGGGAGTCTGTGAAAAGGGAGGAGTTTGTGAGGAGAGACAGGTCAGAAAGTGTTGAACCAATCAGCAAAGCTGATTCACTGAGCAGGGCAGGGTTAGTGTTGGGGGCGGTGTCTTTTAGAGGGGTGGAGCCAATGAGAGGCGAGGGGAGGGAACAGGGAGTGGGAGCTTTCTTCTCCTGATTAGTGGAGCAGTGGGTTGTTGACTGTGGAGAAGTGACCACTCTCTTCACAGTGCCATATTTATCCTCCTCATCCATTGAATGCTGTGGATTTAATACACAGAATTTATGTTATTCCATAACTCACTGGACTTTTGTTGCATCAGCCTTATTTTGAAATGTTCCTCACCTCTGTCGATGATCCTCTCTTTATAGTCAAACTCCTGCAACAAAATATAAGACATCACTAATATTTACTAATGACCCTGATTATTAACACTTTTCAGAGAATGTATGTATATAAATGTACTGTGTTGTTTTAGTTTTTCCACTTTTAAAGATCTTTAAGGATTTTAAGGATTTTTTATAACACATATACAAAACATAAATCATTATAATTTTACTCACCTCTCCATCAAAGCCTCTTCAACACTCTCTAACAAACTCCTGCAAAAATACAAAAAAAAAAACCCAACAAACTTTAAAGCTGCATTTAAACATTAAAAAAACAACAACATATTTTTGCTTCCTTATGACCAACAATTACATTGTTTATAGTGATCTGGCACGATCAATTTCAATGAGCTCAGTGATTGGCCGATGCTAAAAATACCACAGCCAATCAGACACTTTCTTAACTATTTGCCAGCAACATGTTCTTTGATTTGCTGCATGTTTTAGCATATCAGACTCAACATTTACTACTGTAACCACTGCTTGTTGTCAAGAGTAAAACATAACCCACGGTGAGTCCTTTTCCTCGCCAATAGAGCTCCAGTCATCGTACGTCCCCTAATAAAGAACAGGAAACTGTTTAAAAGTCCATAAGCATGTGAATGAATAAAAATTAAGCCTTTAAGAAACTTTAAAAAATTCACAAAAAATATTTTTTATACCCTTTTATACAATGAATGGGAACTGAAGATGTCATAATCATACAAGATTATGACATCCCCACTTATTTTAACTATATGATAATGTGATGTATATAAAATGTGACCATGATGTTCAATAAAATATGTCCTTCCAAAGAAGAAAGTCAATCATATTTGTTTTAGAATGATGTGCAATTGTGTGTAAACTCTTCCTTTAAATACCTACACTGTGATACATAAAACTATTATTTCCTTTTCTGTGTATGGTTCAGTCAACTGTTTATTCTCACCAGATCAAGGCAGGGATCTGTCTCCTTTCTCATGGGGGGTCCAAACCTCACATGATCAACTGTAAGACAGACAACCAACAGTCACAAGTCACTGAGCCATAACAAACTGATTGTATTCAACTGCATCACACTTCCTCTTTCATACATAACAATATAAAACGTTCTACTTTCTGTAGTATTATCTGTTTCAAACTTACAGACTTGGCACAAGTACACATGAACCTAAAGACACTTACACACAATGTATCCTTTCATAACTCTTGTGTGGGCGGGGCTTGACATTAACACTTGTCTGTTTGTCCGGCAGAAGAGAATTTTTAAAGCGACAAGTGGAAGAACATTTTTATACGTCACAATTTTAGCAAACATACACCAGAAGCTTTGACATGTTCCTAAAGCATGTAGCTATAACTAAATTTAAAGTAACTTGTTTTAAAACTACACAACTAGTCTATGTGGCAATGTTTGGAGTGGCCACCTGTTACTGGAGCTGCTGGCTCCATGGGGCTTATTGCTTTTACAAAATTGTTATTTCATATTCATGACAAGGTTTTATACAATAAAAACACAGCAACAAAAAAAGTAATGATTTTGCAAAAAAAATTAATGTAGTTCCTCAGAAACAAAATAAATGCAGAAACAAACGGATGCAGTGGCCCAGTAATATTGAGGTAGGTTAGGTCACGTGTATGTTTATTGAGTAATTTAAAACGGCTTTAAAAGTGTCTCAACTATCCATTTTACAACACAGTTTTATATATAGCTTATAAATAAATTAAATTTACATCACAGCTGAAAATTGTCCTTTCTCTCTTGACAAACAACTTTTTAGCCTGACAAGCAAATAGCCAATTTACTTGTTTAAAGGACAAGCACATGACAGTGTTTAATGTCGAGAACTTTGTGGGTACTATAATACAATAGCAGTTCTTGTCCAGCTAACCTTGGCTTGTGACCGCGGCATGCTGTAATTCCACCAACCAACAACAAGCGATTCTCACTCACTACCGTCACTCTTAGTCACTCATTAGCCAATCAGAACTTGTGAGATGAGTAACCATCATTACTCTACAGTTCTGTTACATTTCTTTGATGTTTTTTAAGGTTGTTCCAAACGCAAATGTCATTCATTTTTAATTAGGTCATGCCATGAGGAAATTTTTTGAGGAACTGAAATTTCCATTATTTCAGAACAAAATAATCTGATAATAAAAAGTGAAATGCTGTAACTTGACTGTGTGATTGTGTGTGACAGAAAGATAAATGATCACAACCGCCCTTATTTACACATCAACAACGCCTAGTGGCTGACGTTAATTTTTAACAGGGTCCCTGATCATTTCTGTTTAATCTTAGATGTTTCAGTGGCACATTTCAGCTGGTGTTGTTTGCTGAAAAGCTGTCACTTTGTAAACAGGCTGGTATTGAAGGATGAAGCTGTTTTGAAACGGCACCCAGCGTGTGAGCAAAGAAATACGCTGTAAATTATTTTAAATGTAAAGTGAGTTTGCACAGTCTTAAAGGCACAGCGCAAAAAAGACCTGTTAAAAACAGGCTGGTAAAGTGCAATTGTTACAGAAACTGAAAATGGTCTTTGAAGACTAAATTATCAATGTTTTTTTTAACTAAAACTAAATAAAAACATTATATGAGGACTTTGAGGAAAAATAAATGATAACATGTATTCTATGACCTCTTTAATACATACAATAGCTGATCATTAACTGAGAGATGTTGATGACAGAAATTGCTGTACATTGCCACAGGAACAAGAAATTTTAGGTGGTGTGTTTTGAATGACTTACACCTGAAAATCATCCAAACTGGCACTCGGAGGCAATAACATGTGACTACAATGTGATGCAAAAGTAGGACACTAACTCAGTTCTAGTTCTGAACTGTGCGTTAAAGTATTAACAGGACTCACATTGTTCTTCAGATGGAGTTCTCTGAGCAGGAAGGTGTTTCGCTAAAGAATGAATCTTATCAGGTAGAACACTGCATGTCTGTAAACACACATACACGGAATTACTGTAGAATTACTGTAATGTACTTTACAGTTAACAAAGGCTCATGTACACGGAGCCCAAATCAAATATGGCAAACAATGCAAGAACCCTACTGAACCAATGAGATTTGGTGTTATTGAAATGTCACCATATTTCAGCTGATGAGTGGTTTTATTAAGTCTGGAATGGCATGATGACATCATTTGTATTATTGAAAGGGACTGGATCATCACAGATCTGTATATCCTTTTTTGGGGCTTAAACGTTTTGGTCCCCATTCAATTTCATTGTATGGGTAAAAGATCTTTAGTGTTCAGCAGAAGTAAATGAGAGTGTTACACAATAATCATTATTGCCATCCATTCACCTCCAGGTCGCTCTCATCCATAGTGTGTGTCTGCTGCAGGTCAGGATTACTGACTGTGTCCAGCAGCTCTATAACCAGGTTACGGGTGAGCAGCTGGGTCACAAAAGCATGCTGAAAAACAGGTCAGACAGGTCATTATACCTCATAAGACCAGTATTGAGAAGCCCTCTATCAAAGACAACACATATAATGTCATACATAAGTACAAACATAGATTTGTTTGGCATTTACCTGGAGTATTTTTTCTGCTGTTGGTCTTTTGCGAGGGTTTTTTGTGAGTGCCATTTTTATGAAATTGTGGAATTCGGTGGACCTAATGAAGAAAGATGAAAACTGTCTCTTGTTGATTTTGCAGGCTAAAAAAATACCATTTGTGTAAAGAATGGCAAACAAAACAATGGCTAAAATTGACAAAACTTACCATTTGTTCTTGTCTTTCAGTTTGGGAGGCTGAAAGCTGCTCTTGGACATCAGCATTAAAGCTCTGAAAGTGAAAAATGAAACATTGTTTCTTTTGCACAGCAAATATTACTATCATCATATTGTCTGATTAACCAGTTTACACATCAGACTTTCCTTTTCAGCTTCACCAGAAAGCCACGTTGGTTGATTAGCATTTTTGCTGGCGAATCATTCACAGTATGCTAGTTCATCAGCTAGATAGCGCTAATTAGCATAATCTAAGCTGATCTTATCAGGCTAAACCTACTGTCATAGGGTACCAGAAGGTGGAAATGTTTTTGCTCTGTGTAAACCTCATAGGATGGAGATCAAACATTGGTGGTTGCAGCTCGGCTAACTCAATGGCTGTGATGCCCACTGCCCAAATATCACACAGCTGGTTATAGCCGCCTTTTCTCTCCACTGCTGCCACCTCCGGTGCCATCCTGAGAGGAAGCCAGGCTCATTAATGCAATACATAACACAAGCATGTCTTCGGCTATATTACCTTCATTGTTTTTTCAGTGTGCTAATGTTCTGTATGTAGGGAACCAGAGGATGGACAATTATTGTAACTGCATAAAAATAACCAACATTTGAAAACTAAATTCTCTTACATGAAACAAAGAAAGACATACTGCATAGGTTTAAAATGACTGTGATTGTGTTATTAGCATACACTATGTTACCTTATATTAAGACTTTACATTTGATTAATAGCGTTACAAACATAATGGTCCAATCACAATCCTAGAGACAATTAATTTTATGTTTAGTACAACTAACATACGTCTTATGTTCTAAATTGTTCCAAATATTTTTCTGTAAAACTGCTTTGTGACAATGCAAAATTGTGAAAAGCGCTAAACAAATAAATTCAATTCAATTAATTAATAATTGGCACATTTTTTGGGTGAACCGTCTCTTTAAATCAGCTTCCTGTCTCTTATGATGTCTGTCACACATATGAGTGTAAGTAAGAACTGAAAGAACTGTCTGTTGTTTTGAGTGACAGCTCCCACTCACATCTGTTAGAAGTGACTCACCAGTAGGGCGTCCCGATGAAAGACTTTCTCTTAGCAACAGATGCGTTGATCTCAGCCGCCACTCCAAAATCCGCTGAGACAGATGAGAGACAAAAGAGTAAAGATTTACAGAGTATTAGTTAATATATGCGTGTGTGTTTAACATGAGTGTTCAGGGTAAACCTAGACTGACCTAGTTTGACATCTCCTCTCTCCGTTAGAAGAATGTTGGCGCCCTGTGGGCAACCAAGAATGACACAATGAGCACATCCACATTATCCCACCCAGAATATAATCTCACTTAAACACATAAACACTATTGTGCTAAGTGTGCACTTGTACAATAGCACCAATCACATCTATCCTTATGGTGAATTAAGTCTGCTAATACATTGCATATTGTATCTAGTCAATAATGGTTTAAAAATGACTATAAGTTACAATAAATTACTTTTATGTCTCTATGCATTTTTCCTGCCTGATGGAGATGATGTAGACCCTGTAAACAAACCAACAAAAAACAAAGGCTTTAAATGTAAAGATTAAACATAAATGTTCTTTAACATGTAACATAATCCTAAATTGTTCTGTTTCATGTTTAATATTGTTGAACATAAATGTATGCTTTGCATCTTAAACAAATGTGTTTCAGACTTTCGTGATGCTGGGTAGTCAGGTTATATCTTTCGCACCACAATCTGAGGTTAGAGCCTCTAAAATGAGGAAATGTAAGACATTGTTTTACAAAACGTTGTGGCCTTAAACAGGGTTAAAAAGACGTTAACTATAAAGCTTGTGTGAAATGACAACAACTTAATCCAGGAACATTAAAAATGAAACAGAAAATAGGATCAAATAAAACTGTTCCCTTTTAACCGGCCCAGTAGCCAAAGTAAAAAAGTAAAGATTATAGTAAATATGTCCTCACCTGAAGAGTTTCTCTGCACACATAAGCTATTTGTCTTTCTTTCAGAGGACCAGTGACTACAGAAACACAATGACCTCATTTAGTTAATCCTCTTACACACAACATTAATATCCACAGAAACATTCACAGAAATATGAAAACAACATACTGGAAGGCCTGGTTTTGCAACCATTAACAAAAATGACTTTAAAAACTTTATATCATACGGTACTCATAATATCGTATGATATTATGAGTCCGGCGAGTTTTTTAATCAAATTAAATGATTAATCAAAGAAAGGATTGATCAATTAATTAATTATCAAAATTGACAAACCCCAATAATGGATAATCTAGTATATTATAATTACATGCTCTAATATGTATTAGGTATTAAATTAATCTATATTTTATCTATATAGAGATTAATATAGATCTTTAAACTGTACCATGATAAATGTCCTGCAAAGATCCTCCTCCACAGAATTCCATGCAGATCCATAATTTGTTATTTCTGTGGAATATGGAAAAGTGTTCCTGTTAGTTTCACTTTAGTATATTATCTGTTCTTCCACAAACTGCATTCAAATGTTTTCTTTTTTAGCTTATTTGTTTTATGAGGGATGTTAGCGAGCTAACCTGAGGTAGCTGCCGAAATATGCGACAATGTTTTTGTGAGTGCAGTCTTTCATCATGGTTATCTCATGTTGAATGCTTGAAATATCGTCACCTGATAGAACGAAAGAGGTTGTTTGTTATCAAGATTGTTATTGGTATAACATCATGTTTAAATGGGAATGATGTGCAGGACAAGTGTGGTGACCCATATTTGTCCTCTGCATTTAACCAATCCAGTTACACACACACACACTGGAGTACTGAGTTGTGAACACACACACTACAAACACACACACAGAGCAGTGAGCTGCACTGCGGCACCCGGGGAGCAATTGTGGAGCAAAAGTGCCTTGCTAAGGGGCACCTCAGCTGTTTCCTGCCCCAAAATAACAGTCTATTTTTTACAGTGATGACATTCTGGGTCTTTTAAAATATACTTGGTTTGTGGTAAAACCCTTTCTAATGTTTAGTTATAAAACTTCACAGAATAGCAATGTGTTGACGTGGATGTGTTTGGTTGGAAAGGTCAAAAAGCAGATTTTCAGATATATAGCATTAGATCCTATCAAATTTGTATTGTATATATATATGGCACTATATAAACCATTGACCACTTTTCTCTTTAGATCAGCATCTGCAAAAACACATTTCAGTTTGCAATATTACATCTATCAGTCTATCCACTTTATATCAGACTTTATAATATTGTTTTAATAATATTGCTTTTGACCTACCAGGGTCCAATTTGACCACTTTGATAGCTGCAATGACAGAAGTCTTAATGCTCCGGGCCTATAAAGACAGAGAAAAAGGAGGGTCATTTACACAGGTGAGTTTAATGTCATTTGCTTTCACAGATAAGCAATGCATGTTGACATCAAACTTTGCAACTCATTTTGGGTCAACAATGTTTCTCCTAGTTCTTTTGAAAGATTGCCACAACAGGTATTTTTATTGCACCACCTTCAATTTTCACATTGTGATTATACCATAGTGTATAATAATGTCAAACAATGCACAAACAATGCACAAAGAGCCAGAAATATTCATGGTACATTCACAAACAATGCTGCACATCTTTGATGTTTGTGGTTCTGTTACACCTTTACAAGGCCTTTTAATTTTACCAAAGTTTATGTCTCATTGGTTTCTTTTGACATAATGCCAGTCCACACAACAATATAGGGTTGATTCTTGGAAAATAATAAGCTGAACCTTTAATCTTCTACACTGTTGTTCAATACAATTTTGTGAGGTACATTATGTGCCATTGTGGTCTAGTATGCCACCAAAAAAATGAAGCTGTCAGCTTGTAACCATGGTAACCTGCCAGCCAATAGCGAATTACCAGAGACTGGAAAGGTGAAGTAGAGATGAAAACCGAAGCAGTGCTCATTTCCTGTTTTCTTTCCTGCTGTACCAAATCACATCCTGCAATGTGTCTATCTCTGTTACCAAGGCCAATGATTCATGTTTGTTCAGGCAGAGATATAAATGGGCAATCCACCCAACCAGAGCACAAGGGCACTGTATAACACTCTGCTTGAACATTTCAGAATGACAAAAATGTTGCACAAACGTACATGTTTGTGCATATCGGGTATTTTGCTTCCTCATATGCAAAACGACAGCACATTGTTTTTACACGCTGTTATCATTGTTGTGATCAAAGCTATCCCCTGTGCACAAGATGAAAGTGACACGAAAACATGAAACATGAAAGTGCACATTTTGTTCATTATCACATACACTGTGCACACAGTGAGTTAAAGTGATCCGTGAAATGTAAAGGCAGAATTGCATGTATTTTATGCAGGAATGCAAATATGCACCGTTCAGCTGTCACCAAACGCACATGGGCGGTTACTAAACGTCAAAGTCAAACAGATGTAGAAGTTGAAGTCATGGGGGAACGAGTTCATACACAATCCCAACACGTTCATACAATTTATACTGAAAAAGAGCAAATATTAGGATATACGTTTTTGTTACAACCTTCAAAGCATCAATATCAATCAATATATTTGCAAATGCAAGATTCAAAACAAGACCCCGTTTATTATGAAATCTGATGAATTGTTAGCAACAACATCATTCGCACGTAAAACGCGTTCCGTTATCTTACCTTAAACACATCACCGTAAGTTCCGCTCCCTATGCGATGTATCAGTTCATAGTCATCGAGCGGATCCGTGTGCGATACTCCGATCGCGTCCATCGATATTTCTCACGGTGCAATCGACAGCGGCCAAATATCACTCACCACTTCCTCAACATCCGCCAACAAGTGCACTACACTGAACACCATAGCCGCGATGACATCAACGCGTTTCTGTGCTCAGAAGCTGGGCGTTCACACAGGAAGCGCGTTCGTGCGGTCGAAAACATCAGGAGTAAAAGAGCAACTTTTATAAAGTTGCACTATTTTGTAAGTTGACAAATATTAACGCTCGCAGGAAACGCTTGACATAACGGAGAGGACGCGAAGCGAGTCCGCCTGTAAAGATGTGAATATATCCGCTGTTAGACTGTAATTTCAAAGGCTTGAATTAAAACAGTAAAAGACATCTTATGATGTCGTGTTGTTGTTTTTCATCCGGCTGCAGGTTTGATCACATGTGCCGTATGCATTTCATTAATCTTAAAGGATTTCTTATTTTAGATATCTAGATAGGGCTGTACTATATATTTCGTTATTATTGACTTCATGTGACTGAAACACGTGAATTTTAAAACGTAATGGACGACATATTTTTTCAAATAAGCATTTCATTATATGTTAACAATGGTTTTAAGAGTATATACAGTATTTGATCTTTGTAATACGTAATTTAGCGTATAAAGCACAATTTGTTTTAAACAGTTTGTGTGCGTGTGCTTTTGTGTCTGGTGAGATTTATTAACAATGTTTAATGTACGAACGCCACCTACAGGCTCATCAGCCTTATAACAATTAGTTAAACTACATTCGTCTTTTAGCCCATCAATGGCATAAGACGACTGCATAAAAACTATGCGTATAAACTATTTGGCTAATAATGTTGCAATTTGGATTCTTTAAAATAAACAGTTAACATTTAATTTAAAAATTAATATCATAATGATTGGTGAGAAACGTCTCAAGTTTAGAGATGTATACAGTTGACAGTTGTTTGTTTAGTTGACTTGTGCAGTTTGTTTTTTAAACAGAAATAGAATTGAACAGAAAAGGGCAATGACAAAAACATTCTGACAGGAAATGCATAAAAGCTGTTTAGAGAAACAGGTACACAGTAAATTGTGCTATTTTCAATTGCCATATATAATTGCCAAATATTTCTTTGCATTTTATATAATCCAATAAATTGTAATAATAAATGATGACATGACATTTAGAATGTTTTTTGAAAACAAAACTGCATTTGTCAGATTTAATGTGAACACCCAACCCAAATGGCAGCATTTCCAGAGATGAATAAAAAGTATAAATAATATATTATTTAATATTTCATAAAAGATCTGCATGTTCCAGCCAATACAGAGCTCTTCTTTGTCTGAAGATTTGTGGTGATTCAGTGGTGATTCAGTGGTGATTCAACTGAAATACAAAAAAAAAAGATATAACAAACAAAACGATTATTTATTTCAAATGACAAAATAAAAAAATCAACTGAGCTCAAACTGATTAGAGGACACCGGAGGTCTCTTTTGTTTTATTTGTAACTTATACATGCATATTAAGCTACAATCCTACATTGTGAAAGGCATTAATACATAGGATTGCTAATTTTATC
>JAZGTK010017216.1:0-12368 GCA_036877625.1 Ambastaia sidthimunki
GGCTGTATTTTGTATTGTGGCTGAAAGTGTTAGACGGGCACCTTTGCTGTTGTGTAATCCACAACTTTCTTCGTGGTCAGATCACATTTGTTTCCCACCAGCAGTTTGTTGACGTTTTCACTAGCATAGCGATCGATCTCCTGAAGCCACTGTTTGACGTTACTGAAGGACTCCTGAAAGCACGCGCGCATATGAAAGCACGCGCATACGAAAACACGCACGCATATGAAAGCACGCGCGCATATGAAATCACGCGCATACGAAAACACGCACGCATATGAAAGCACGCGCATACGAAAGCACGCGCGCATATGAAAGCACGCATGCACATGAAAGCACGCGCGCATATGAAAGCACGCATGCACATGAAAGCACGCGCGCATATGAAAGCACACATTACAACACGCTGCACAAAAGGTCAATCAAGCTGGTGTTGCTATAACAACGGAATGTTTGGTCACCTGATCTGTCACATCGTAAACAACAATGATTCCGTGAGCTCCTCTGTAGTAGCTGGACGTGATGGTGCGAAATCGCTCCTGGCCCGCTGTGTCCCACTGGTGATACAACAAACACACGCACATTCAGTGCTAAGTTATGAGACTAACGACAGAACCGTATGATACACACAGACACAGATGTGAATGCTGGGAAACAGAGGTGTGTGGGCAGGAGGTAACTGTAAACATGTTGACAGCTAATTTAAACTAGCTCAGCAACTTGACCTAAAAGACCATCACCCCTCTTCCCCCCGGTCACTTTCTATAAACTCACTTTCTATAAAGTTCATTGAATTGTGTTCCAAAACATTTAAGTCTAACGGCACACGAGATTGTGGGGATGTGGAGATGGATCTGTGTTCACAATCTGTTTGGGACTCACAGTGTGTTTGGAACTTGTAACTTAGAGTTCTTAGCACTTACAATCTGTAGTTTGATGGTCTTTCCATCTAGTTCTATGGTCCTGATTTTAAAGTCCACTCCGATTGTGCTGATGTAGCTCTCTGTGTACGTGTCATCCTGAGGAAACACAATAATAAATAAAACATTCAGTTAAATATTCAATCATCACTAGTGTGCAGCATCAGAACCAGCAGCTGTGGTTTACAAATGACACCTTCACCTTTAACATGGAGCTTCTGAGCAGTCCAGTAACAACCGTTATCTGCTCTGACACGTGTGTGTGTGTGTGTGTATATTGAGTACAGTAAGAGTATATTAATGGTAGGATGATAACTTACAGCGAAACGCAGCAGAAGGCAGGACTTCCCAACACCCGAGTCTCCAATCAGCAGCAATTTAAACAGGTAATCACTACAGGAGAAAGATTGAAACAGCCATCATCACATTTCTGTCAGGTGTAATGAGTGTCTCTCTGATTGGCTGTGCATGAGATTACACAGCATCATCAATGCAGCAACAGCTCTGACTGAACAGCCGAATGAAGGGAGTGACAGGAAGTCACGTGACTCCATATGTCTGAACCTGTCCCAACAAGAACAATGAGCCATTATGAATCACATTCACCACAAATATTCTGAATGCTCAAAGTTTCTTCCTTCACAAATTCACTTGATTTCTGCAGAATTTAAAGAAAGTTATTCTACGTTTAACATTATAGTGAGTATAACACATTAATTAACGTTACAGGAATAAGAATGAAATGTGCATCTAAAATGTGCATGTGTATCTAATGAAATAATGCCACAAACACACTTTATTTACTTCAGGTGCTTTAATCTCTCTTTAGAGTTTGGTGTGAAATTTGACCCAGACATGTTTTGACCCATGTGACCACAAGACTAACTTTCCGACAGCATGATTCATCAAAACAGATTATAATTTTATTTCATAATAAATATGATCAGATTTAGGAGTTCATAAAACCGACAGTTTAAATCTTAACTCAATAACGACGTGGCACTTCTCTGAGAGAGAGAGAGAGAGAGAGAGAGAGAATTAAATTGAATTTTATTACCATCACTATTACTATTTACTCATATACAAGTTACACATACATATATTTAAATATATAATTTTACGTCAAACGTAAAGGACTGCCGGTAGGTCTAAACTACCGCTTATATGTATTATAAAAGTAATTAAATATTAATACTGAATAAATACGAAAATGGATTGTGTATTATGTTAATAATAATACAGCACGTGATGTTTGATGTGTCATCCGCGATTTTCTTCACACAAACTTACTATTCAGGATTCATGACGGACAGCTCAAAAAACTCCCAGTTTATAAAACGTATCCGTCGTTTTCTTCTACACAATAAGGGCGACGGATCGACACTTATTTCCCGTGAATAATCGTTGTTTTTCGACAATAAAAGCGGTTTGTAGGAGAGAAACGAGCGGAACTGGGATCCAAATACCATCAAAAATGGCCGCTCGAGAGTGAAGCTTGAATAATAAGAGACGATAATGAGTCTCTTTTACCGCACGACCCGCCACAATAAAAGTCCCGACAGCCAAGTGACTGGAGTCTATTAAATGACTTCTTTTCTTTTTAATTTTTATTTTCGTTGAAAATGTACAAACATTAATAAGGGTAAAATTATAGATGATTATAGATTATCTTTTTTACTGCGTTTTTGTGTTGCTTTCAAAAGCTTTGCAAGGCCGATCATTTTATTATCTACGTGTGAATTGTGTTTCTTAATTCATGATTTAACAAACACAATTACGTTTAATTTTAAACTTAAAATGACATAAAATCACACTTGCACCCCGCACTGTCACGGGGTTTAATTAATAAGAAACACAACACAACGTCTGAACTGACTGACATGCTGTTGCACCTTTACAGTTTGTCCTCTAGGTGGCGCTATAATACAAAACACGCCGCAGAGTCCAAACCATGTGCGATCTCTCTCTCAGATGAGTTAAACCACATAAAGTTGTTTTCGGTGACTGCCACAGTGTACATACAATCTCATATTTCTCAGGGCTCTTGTATCTCATTCTCTCACTCTTGTTTTCTCTTGTCTTGATCTCCCATCAAAAGCATTGTATTCAGCTTGAAAGCATACTGCCTCATAGTTTTGTTCTCACTCTTTCATATTCTTGTGATTTTACTCAAACCACTTTGAGATTGTTTCCAAACAATCTTTATCTTATGAGGATTTCCGCAGTTCAAAGCTGACGCCCACAGATTTCTATCTTGTTTTCTTATCTCTGTTCTTTCTGGGTCGGCTAGTTCAGAAGAGGACACTGAACCTGAACTGTCTTTGAACCGTCTGAATGGAGAACTCTTTCTTTATCCAAACAAACACACACACACACACTTGGGCAAAACTGACCCTATCAATGCTATTAATACTGGTGCTATTAATCTGGTGACTGCAGGCAGAAGAGGGGTGATAGGTTAGACATGTCCAGTGACAATAGAACGATGGCTCTGGAGTGCTTTTATTGTTTGGGGATGTGTAATTACTGTCTTCCTGTGTTTGTTTGCACACGTGTTGGCCATTGTTTTCAAACCAGTCGCTTTTTTTCTGATTTTGTCTGTAAGCTAAAAATACCTAAAGCCCAAGAAACAATCCATTCATCCCCACATCAAACATCTAATGTCACAGATGTGATGACCTCACAGATGTGATGACCTCACAGAGGCTTAAAGTTTGATCTTTTTGACACCTGTCATTGCAGAAAAATAGTAATGAGAATTAAAACAGAAACGTCTTCTGTGACTTTTAAAATGACTTTTTAATACAGTAAAAAATAACATTCGATTACTTCTTTTTTGTGCAAACGTATTGTCCAAACTCTTCTACCGTTTGAAGCTTGTGGAATAATGCAGCGATGCAACTGGAGCATCTCAGACTGCTCCACTTTCACTGCTGTGTGTGTGTGCGTGCGTGTTGTCTGCTGGGGGAAACTGAGGGTGGGATTAACATTCATGGGGGGAACCGTGTGATTGACAGGTGAGAGCTGGTGATGTCACAGAGAGGCTGTATATAAGGTAATGTGTGGATTCAGTGATGGTATGAGCTTATTTGGAGCTTAACAAAGCCACAAACAGTCTCACACTCTTCAGACGGGACACCGATATCGGTAAGCAGTTTGATTGGGATTTCAAATCTTCTGTGTTGAGTTAAGAGACTTAAACTGATTTTTAAGTGTACCTTTAGTATAAAAGGATTTTATCATTTTAAATGTTTTAAAGCCACAAAACCAATATAATAATTCTAATATAATTGTCTAAATGATGTAGCAGAAATTGTCTGAAAAAATAAAATATTAATAAAACATTACAAAAATGTATGAGTTAATAAAGTATATAAACTAATTGTTAAAGTGCTTTTGCAGAATTGTTCAGCACATACAAATAAACACAAACCCTCATAATGCAGTTATACCGCTGATGTTCGATTCACGAGTGTCACTTCAACAGCATCTCATCACTGAAGCCTGAAACACCTGCTGCATCATTCATAATACTGGCAACAGTTAAAAATATCATTCAGGACCACAATCACTTTACTGACTAAATGAATGTATCGCTACTATATGCACAAATGTTCTTGCTTAAAACTGCGATCAAACATTTAAAGAAACACTTTGGATTGTCATATATTGCTTAACGTGCAGATGTTTGAAGGTTTGTCATCTTCTCATGTACAGACAATGGCTGATCAGGATCTGGTTTTGAAATGCTGGGGCCCAATGGAGGCCGACTACACCGGCGTTGGAGGAGAGGTTCTGACCCGGTCGGTACTGACTCAAACAGACAGAACGTATGATGGGCTGATGAATATCTGCTGTGGCTCATGTTCTTCTCTGTTTCCATCTGCAGGTTGTTTAGGGAACACCCGGAGACTCTGAAGCTGTTCCCGAAGTTTGCTGGCATCGCTGATTTGGCAGGAAACTCAGCCGTGGCCGCCCACGGTGCAACCGTGCTGAGGAAATTAGGAGAACTGCTGAAGGCCAGAGGAGACCACGGAGCCATCCTCAAACCTATGGCCAGCACCCATGCCAAAACGCATAAGATCGGCCTCAACAACTTCAAGGTAACACCACACCAGACTTTCAATGGCCTTCTGTCCTTGAGCTGCGCTCCACAATCTACAGTGAGCGGCCTTTGCTAACTTTATAGGCTGTAAACAAAAGAAAGAATCTTTACAGAATTGAAGGATGACACATTTTAGATCAACAACTTCATGTGTCATACAAATAGCAGGATACATGCTATGCATTGGGTGAACAATTTTGTCAAATTAAGCCATTTTAGGAGGCTGCCTTCCAGTTAAAAAGAATTATCTAAATTTTTCATTGTTTATTACACCTTTTAAACAACTTTGAATTTAATACTGACAAAGAAAATGAACAAAAATGATTGTGACAAATTCGAAACAAAGATGTTTTGATAACATTTTACAGTACATGTGTGTGCGGTGCCCGTGAAGGAAGCTCATTATGTTTAGGAAAAGAGTGTTGATAAATGGTGACTGTTTCTCATTGGCCGCAAGACTAAACAGCACCGTGCTCCTCTTGTTTCTGACAGCTGATCACTGAAATCGTGGTGAAGGTGATGGCCGAGAAGGCGGGGCTTGATGCTGCCGGTCAGGCCGCTCTGAGGAGAGTGATGGATGTCGTCATCCATGATATTGACGGATACTACAAAGAATTTGGATTTGCTGGTTAAATGAAACCAAACCCTAAAAATGATGATTTCAGCAGGGTGTAGTATGCATGGGAGAATATTAGCAAAAGTGCTTGTCATCTTAATGCTATTTGCAAATAGAAGTTACTGTGCTTTAAAAAGCAGCAAATAACATTAAATAAATTGTCCACAGAGAACAAATCATTTCTAAAACGTAAACATGGTTGTTTCTGTTTATTTGAAGGTTTTTGGTTTTGAATGAGTAGAGACAGCTGGTTTGGAATGTCACATGAGTCTGATGATGTTATTTATGAGTCTGATGATGTGATATTAAGGTGTGTTAGGGTCTCAGGAGGAGCAGCTGAATACTCTGAATATCTTCAGACTAATCTTCATTAGTGAATAATTATAATAATCATTATACTTATTTATACAGGTTAATTTGTTTCAAGTTAAGCATGTATAATTTACTTATCCCAGTGATTGAAAATGACATTAAAGAGAAAATGGTTCAATTAAAAATTGTTTCTCTTGTTTTGAAAGGCCATGTGAAAAACTGATTCTCTGTGTCTGCGCTTGTTTTAATTCACTATTATTAGCCTGCGGTATAATCAATAGCTTTTGTAAATCAACACTTTTCAATAAACTTTGCAGTTACCTGCTGAACAATACAATTAAGTTGCAGTTGTCTTTATTTGTCAATCATTCAAAAATCTCACGGAGGTTTTCACTTCATCATTCATTAAATTATAACAGCCGTCACAGACGTCGGCTGTGCAGAGACGGTTTAATGCAGCAATGCAGTCAGATCTGCAACTCAATAAAACATCATCAGTGAAGCCACGTTCACTAGCAGCAGCACTCGACACTGAAGAACTGCTGTGTGATTCTGACAGTTTAGTAGGTGGTTTATGATAATCTGTCGGCTAATCATGTGGTTAGTAAAGTTTTTCGGCCTGACACACACTTGCTTTGTCTGGAATGAGATTTATTTACGTGCTGAGATTTCGTTTTTTCCCTTTTCGACACTAAAACTTTGTCGTGCATGTTTGCTAAATCCCGACCTCCTATTATTTTCCCCTCTTTTCTTCATACTAGTCTTTCTAAGAAGGCTTTATCCTCAGAGAACTGAACTACAACATCATTAGTTGAGCTAATCTGCGGCCGTGCACATACTCACAGTTTTGATACCCTCCAAATCTCATTCCAGCAGTCTTATCAGAGGTTTGTGGACGTGACTAAAGCCACAGAAGTGGTCGAACTGAATGACCACACATACGCTGAACTCTGTTTATCCAGCAGAGATTAACATTTGCTTGCATCACATGATCTAGTTTTGGTTGATATTAGCATGGCTGATGTGTAATGGGCATGTGGGCTGTTTTCCAGTGGCTCTGTCTTAATATCAGACGTGACAACAGTCACTCTTGCTCCCTCTTTAACTTGACGTCCCTGCATTCTCTTTCCTTTTCCACTCAGACTCACTCGCCCTTTCTATAGTGACCTGACCTCACTTCCTGAAGGTCCACAGCTCTCTCTGTTTTTAGATTTTACACACACACGTGTCACAATGGCCTGACATGTGAGTGCACCTGTCAGACTGAAAGGTTTTGTACGCATGTATGTGATCACAGTTACTTCTGTCTCTGTAGGGTCGTCACTCAATGTTATGGGGCTCGTAACAACATCCTATGAGCTCAATGAATAGATTGTACCAAAGAGAACATTAGAGGGCTCGTATTGCATGTTAGTAAAAGAGACAATGAACTTCATTAAAACAGTTTTTTAAAACTTACTCAGTTTTAACTTCGATGGTGATGCAACGGTTTGCTAAGCAACTCTGATTATAGCAGCTACTAAACAGATGCTGGAGGGAAACTCTATCAGTCCCTCGAGTGCTGAGCTAATGTTACAGCTCCATATTCTTACTGTAGTTCATAAGTTGTTTCTTTTGTTTTATTTCTCCCGAGCATTTTGAAGCAAAAAATCAAAGTAAATACTTAAATGAAACAAAACAAATAACTCCTGTAATCCTCTGAGAAGGTCTAGATTTGAGTTTTGAGTCTTTTATCCACAATAAGACTATTGTGCTCCGGTCTGCTGTAGGAGAGCATCTGGTTTCTGAGGATTTTAACCATCTAAATGAGTAAATGTGTGTGTGCGTGCATGTTTGTGATTTCTAGGGAAGCTCATCCTGTATTATCTGCATTGAAAGGAAGAGGCAGGGCAGGAAAACTGAGATATCTTGGGCTCTCTGGAGATTCCATGTTCACACACACCACAGGGAAGAAACTCAAGCACACAAGGGTTCTTAAATGAAGCCTATGTATATGTCACAATGGCTGTATATTGTGTTGTGCACAACTTCTGCACGATGTCATTTCCTGTTGATGTCTCAAAATCCTTAAGGTCTTGTTGCATTGAGATAACATCTCCTCTCTGGATTTTGACATTCTTAATGGTTTGTGCAGTATTCACAGCCACAATGTATTGTGTGTAAAAATCTCACATCTGATCACTAAACGTAACAGCACAGCTACTGTCAACTAGCTGAATAATCGGACTCATCTTTCATGCCTGTAGCACAATGACAGTTTGTGTTGAAGTTTAACAGGGTTAAAGGTTTGTTTCAATCACAAACTCAAAGCATGAGCTAAAGGAAGAGCAAATCTTGACTTAGCAACTTCCAATAATAATTATTCCACCATGAATACAAACTGACACTTTACTGTATGTGACCTCATAATGGCACATAAGCGGTACGTGCAGCGAGAAACGCATCCACCGTCGCCCTGCCAATCGCTAAGCACACACACACGTACACGCACGCACACGTACACACACACACGTACACGCACAGACACGCACAGATACAGACACACACACACAGACACACACACACTGCATTATTCGGCGAGAGAATGTCGTGAGCATTGCAGAACAAAGGCAGGTCTCTGGAGATATGGTTGCACTGTAGATCTGTTTGTAAAGGACTAAGAATGAACAAAAGCAGTACTTCTGTCCATCCTCTATAACTGAACAGCATCTCATATTGAACATACTACATTTAAAGACTTAAAGTTAGTAAAAGTTAACTTTTACTAGAACCAAACGAAGTTCCAAAGTTTGAAGGTTGACAGGTTGATCTATCACTATTGTGTCCTTAAATAAGAGCCTTAAACTCCAGGCAACGTTTCTCTTAGTCACAATAAAAAGTCAAGAAATTTCAATGACAGCTAAATATTAGTAAGTGAATCTGTGATTTACCCTCATGTAGTTTCAAACCTGGATAAATTTCTCACAGAACTGTTACAAGAACGTGCAAAATCCTCCAGCAAACCGAGAACACGTTAAAAATACCAAAAATACTTCAATGCTATAGATCTGATTAGTATGTGAGACTCTGGAACAACAAAAGTAACATGAATGTAGTGCACAAATACCAGATTAATTTCAGATTTCAGAGATTAAATCAGAATAAAGAGCTCCGGTAAAGTAAACTGTTACTTAAACTATGAACGGTTCTGTTAACTGTAAGTTCCAGCTGTGATGGTGTGAGTGCTTGTGGGGTAAGAGGCCATCAGAGATCAACCTGCACATGAAATGATCAGTGAATGAGCTCAAGCATTCAAGAGAGAGAGACAGTAGCACAGGTAACACGCCAGGAAGCCTTTTTGTCATTTCACCGCAAAGAACGGCCATCATTGAAGACTCAAGTTACGGATAGGATTGGTTTGCCACAGGTGAGGTTGTGATGGCAACCTAGGAGGAACAGAGTTAGTGGAAGCACATAACTGAGGACAAGGTTACTGTAGTGCACCCTATCACAGTACATACTGATGAAAAACTAACAGTGACAACATAAAGACTTTTACACCCATGATAGCAACAACCCTGAAACTAGATTTGTACACGTTTGAGGAAATTTTGAGTGCTGTTTGCTACAATGGCAGTCTGTTGTGAGTGTTCTCTTACAGGCCCGAGTCCACCACAAGTCTAAAAATCTGCTCTGCACATATAGCTCACGTCCCTTCTTTAATCTAAGCTTATGGAATTTTTTCCCGTTTGTAAATCTTATGCCAAAGCCAAGCAGCAAAAAAGATAATCACATTATAGCAACAGGACGTACAAGTTACACGTTTGTTAAATACTTCGGGTTTAGAGGGTCAAATGACCAACAGTATGAGCAATTGTAAAAGTGAATTTTATGTGTGACATGTTACCTGTCATTATTTTATTCATAAACCTGCTACAATTTTAGCATTATTAATTAGTATAACTCAAATACTCCTTATGCACAAAACTAAAATTTCCCTTTTCCTAATTTTCCTTTTCAGCGTTTCTTTTCATATGTAAAGCTGCTTTGCAACAATGTAACATTGTGCTATACACGTAAATATAAATAAAGTAACAATTAACTAATACGTTTTTTGTCCCAAGACATTTACTGTTATGGAAGTCATTTTAATGTTAATATTAAAGACTTTTCCGGCCAGGCATGATATTACAATTTTCTTACCCCACACAAACTACAGTGACCTAACTACAAATTAATTAAACAATTGAGCAGTTAAATAACATCATTTATAACACAATAATATGAGGCTGCTTGGCTAAAGACACAATCATTTATTTACAAAGATTTTTATAAAGATTTAACAAGGATGTTAATTGCAATGCATTAGTTTTCCAACAGCTCCCCCTGCAGGGAGAAACATTAAAAGCGAGTGAATGAACAGACAGAAAACACAGATGTCACAGATATTGACAACACACTGTTACTCTACATAAGCTAAAACTCATTCCAGCAATTTGCAAACCCATGACAACATCTGTGGAATTCATAGTGAATAAAGTCCTAGCAGAGAACAAAACTAATTTGATGCAGCTGAACTGAGGTCAGTCTTCTTCCAGGTCAGAGGTCACTGAGCAGCGGGTCAGAGTGGACAGATAGAGGGCAGTGGTTGCTATGGGCGACATTCCCGCAGACACCTTCAGAATGCTGAGGAGACGCACAGCTGCGGCATGAACGCCCTCTGCTGTCTGCGGGAGAGATATGTTACACTCATCTGCTTGACTTAAAGCAGGGCATGTGTGTGTGTGTGTTTACCCTGTGTTCAGCATACAGTACAGGACATTGATGAGAAGCAGCCAGTTTTCTGACACTGGCCAATCGCTCCTGAGTTTGAGAGCCACAGCGAGCTGAACACACAGGAAATGGAATAAGATTATACATTTTCAATTCGGGTGCCACAATTTATTGAAATTGATATCTAATAAGAGGAAAATAGTGCTGTAGGAGACTTGGATGAAAATGTGTCAGACCACATATAATAAAACTTTTGGCCATTAATATATGTTGATAGGATCAAATAGCAATTTCTCACTCTCAAAAATGACAATGACCTTTGGGGAGATACAGTCCAAAATCTGACAACAATTCCTGGCTTTGGTCATTTTTTACATATCTAATAATTATTAAATTACTCTGCAGGGTTTTACAGTTACTGTTTATAAACACAACATTCAAACCCCTTCCCTCTAGCAGAAAAGCAGCAGAAGCTATGCCCCCTGCCCCCCGTTGTCATTATTGGCTGGGGGCTACACACCCACTGGCCAAAGGCTGCCTCTCAGAACTGTCCTGAGCAGCCTAAAATAATAAAAAATACAGACAGAGTACACTGCTTCTGTAGACACAAACCCCAGCACACACACTAGTGGACCAGACGTAACAACTGAGGGTGTATATTTGTATGAGTTCATACTGTATTTCGATAATCCTGCATAGCGCACCTGTAAACAAACACAGGATCTGTGCCTTTCTTACTACAGGACACAAAGTGTCCCAAATTCATGCAAAAACAGCAGGACTCACCATCAGTTAACAGGAAACACACCTTGCCCAGGAAACAGTCTGAGTGGAGATGACTGAGAGAGCTTTCTGCAGACTGAAGACTACAGAGAAATATTCATACACTTTTAGCATTTCCCCTCTTATTGTATACTTCAGCTTTTCTTTTACTGACTGTTAAACATTATATTTTTTGTCAATCCTTGTTTTATGTAAAGTGATTTGGCAAAATTGTATCTAAACGCAATCATGAGATGAGTGCAGTCAGGTGATGATGAAGATGATGAAGATGAGTGATGGTGTACCTGCGCTCAGACAGCAGATTCACTATAAACACGATCAAATCAATGCGTGGACGAGTTTCCATGTTCTCAACAGGCAGAGGAAGTTTCCTGGCTAAGCGTCTGTGAGGAATGACAGTAATGACAGTCACACGTCTTAAAGCTGCACTGTTATTTATACAGACTCACACTCACACGTTCACGTTGAACTCCTTCTCACATTGAACTATGACACTGGCCAGTTTGGACTGAAGCTGCTCTTCATTTTCAACCAGCTGTTGAAGTAAAAACAGCATCACAAACAGCATAAAAAACAGCATCACAACAGCATGACAAACAGCATCACAACAGCATAACAAACAGCATCACAACAGCATAAAAAACAGCATCACAACAGCATAAAAAACAGCATCACAACAGCATAAAAAACAGCATCACAAACAGCATGACAAACAGCATCACAACAGCATGACAAACAGCATCACAACAGCATGACAAACAGCATCACAACAGCATAACAAACAGCATCACAACAGCATGACAAACAGCATCACAACAGCATGACAAACAGCATCACAACAGCATGACAAACAGCATCACAACAGCATGACAAACAGCAT
>JAZGTK010017217.1:0-12368 GCA_036877625.1 Ambastaia sidthimunki
AAGCTAAATCCTATGAGGTCAGATGGAGTGATGATCTTGAATTTCTTCGACTGAACTTCAGTGATGCTCAGTTAGTCAACACATCTGAGCTGTCACCCCAGGAGGCTGGATCAGTTGAACAACATTCATTCAACACCACAATTCAAAATGGTACCACACTGTTCTTTGCTGTTCGGGCCGAGGACAAAGACACTGTGAAAGCTGAAATATCCAATATTGCTCAAGCTTCCAAGATCCTGCCTGGTCCAAAACCCCCAGGAATCTCAAATCCAGGCCTGAATTTGATGGTTATTGTCATTTCTGTTTGTGTGACAACTATAGTGGTATGTTTCATTGTTGCTGTGACAGTATGGGCAGTAAGAGGAAGAAAACATATTCATGCTTAAACATTACCAGTCTGATTCAAACATATAATTTGAACAAAACTATCTAATCTACAGTTTTAAAAAAATCAACAATTCTTACTGTTCCTTTTTTAAATCTTTAATGAAGTGATTTTTTATTTTTCATCAAAGAAGGATTTTAGGTACTGTACTGGTCTTATGCTGCTATTTATGATTCTTAACTGTCTTTCAATAAAGGTGCATTAAAATGAACAGAATTTTAATTAAACACTTTTTATTTTTGTAATGCAAAAATATTATACTAGCATTAGGGTGACAAATGTTGAATTGATTCCATTTTCATATATTTTAAATAAGTATTTGTGTGCCCTGATAATACTGCACAATGCAGTCCAATACACAACAAATCACATAAATAACATAGAATAACATTAACACAAATATAATATGAACATGACTTACAGTATAAACAATTTAAAATCCTGGTTTCACAACAGGGACAACATGTTAACATAGTAAAACAAAATAAAAATAAGTTCCTAAATTATCTTAATAAATGTAGTAGATACTAAAAAAAGTATCAGAATCAATATCTGATGGCATCAGCTGGCTTTATGAGGTCTTTATTGTTATTGCCTATTATAAAGTATTATGGCAGTACAATGTTACCAAATGAAAACATGATGAGGCACAATGAAAATGACTTTGGACAAATCCCACTGGGATAAGCACTTTCAGAATCAATTATTAATAGTTAGTCATCCTGTATAACATTTTGTTATACTGGATGTTATACTGTTATACTGTTATATAAAACCAGTATTAAAAGTTTAAAAGCAGTTACCCGATGTAAAAGCCCGATGTCTGATTGTGCAAAACCATAATTTTAACATTGTTTTGCTTTTATCTGATGTCTTAGTGCTGATGCTGACATAAAACGTACACCATGACACCACCTTTTTTGGGGACTGGGTAAAGTTTGAATGAAGCACGAGTCCTGAATGTTCTTGGCCCTGACCTGCGGGTCCCTATTGTTTCCTTACTGTCCTTGTTTTTATCTGCCGCTTACCTCTTCTCATTCTCAAGGGAATGAGCGTTGAAATGTCAACAAACTCCATATTGAATGGGTGGGACTGATTAACCAGGAACATTGTGCAACCAGAAGTCAAACATGTAGACTCTCACCGACCCAAACACTGATAATCTATGGGAAATGGGTTTGCCTGAGCTGTGGAAAAACAAATGGTTTGCATTTACAAACATTTAAAGTCAACATGTTTACATACTTTTTATAAATATGCACAAACATGACACGTATCACATTTTGACTAAATTAGATGGGTGTGACTGATGTGATTTAATATCTCACCCTCATGCCTTGAGCATTTCTTATCTAAAGGTTTTAAACTCAGGATCTCGACCACTTATTATTGCTTGATCATCAACCAACTCCATCCAAACTCCGGAGACGCATACTAGTGTGAAAAGGTAGGAACAGGTGAACCTCTGGAAATGATGGAAATTCATGTAATAAAAGCTACCAGTTATCTACACTGTAACTTTGTTTTACGACGTCATTTTTATTGGGGTAAAGATAATAACCCGCAATCGAGGTTAGTTTTGTTTTCGCCATTACGCACACATTCAGCAAAAGGCAATAACTCCAAAACTGCTTCGACCAAATTTTCCTCAGTAGTATTACTGTAAACAGCGGAAAACTAGTAACATTTCACAATCATTATTTTATGATTTTCACTCGATATTATGAAATATGACTTACTGCAAGGGTTTGTTTTGGCCAGACGGTAAATATTAAGGGACCGTGGATAAAGTGCTAATTTTCTGCGTTTTTTGTATTTGCTCGGTGTGTGAACTGTATATGCAAAATAACCTTTCCCATGCAATAGCTCTTTTGTCGAAGGGGATAGAAACACTATGGTGGGCAACTTTCACAACCTTTTGTTTACTGGTTGAGTATGAAAATACATGTCCAAAATTAACCTTGTTGTAACAGCATTGTGGTTGAACATGATAGAGCTTCAAAACCGATGACATTCAGTAAAGGACGAGAGTGTGCAACTTTCAGAACCAGTCATTTTACCCCTACTGGTTAAAATAGGTTTAAACTGGTTAAAACTGCTTCTACTATAAATATGTTGCAATAGCATCATAATTTAAGGACACAGAGACCAGAAACCAGTGTCATTCAATAGAGGACGACAGTGGGCAACTTTTACAGAGTTTGTTTAAACTACAAATACAATGGTAGTCCATTTAAAGTAGCATTATCATGTAATACCTTTACTTACTAAACCATGTTGCTGCTATAATTCTTTTAAAGGTTTATACTTCTGTACAGCACGTAAATTACTGCATCACCCAAACTTTAAGCTTGCAATTATTACAATAAATTGCTTTAATCGTTTAAAGGGTGTTTAAAATGTAGATTTTGTAATGCCTAGAAATCATTAGTTACAAATGGCACAAACAACACATTTACATTTATTCATTTGGCAGACGCTTTTATCCAAAGCGACTTACGGTGAATTCAAGGTGTACATTTTTATTAGTACTTATGTTCCCTGGGATTGAACCCACAACCTTTGCGCTGTAGAGCAATGCTCTACCAGCTGAGCTATAGGAACACAGTGAGCTACAGGAACAACATAAGACAATGCTTGGAAGACTACAGGAACACTAAACACAATGTGTAAGAGCAATGTGTATTTAGTCTGATCTCTGGAGTGTTTGTCTGATGACAAATTTTAAGTACATAAGTACACAAGAATAAAGATGCAGGACATCCTGCTAATAATTGCGGCTTGATAAACATGGTTTATTGACTCTATTTTATTATTATTATTATTATGCAGTCCCCACAGTTTAGTTTATACCCACAGCTATCTAGGTCTCCTGTTTTTGAACAAACAAAATGTAGAGGGTTTATTTTTAAGTGTACTTCTTATGGGTGAGGTCTAGTATACAAAGTATACAAAATGTTCTCACAGTAGTTACAAGGAGGAGTGCTACCTTTTTACATACAGTACAAAGGTAAGTCTGTGCTTGAATAATGAATGTTTTATATAGATTGAATTTGCTGATCCTTTACATCTGATGCACAGATTTATAGTTTTAGGATGATATATATATAAAGACAGTGTGAATGTTTATTTTAAAAGTATATATATATATGTAATATTTAGGCAGATTCCTGAGTCTGAATACTGTATTTTTATTCTGTAAATTTCAGGAAACTATAATTACATTCGCACTAAATATATATATTTTCATTTTTGTGTAGGAACACTGAAACCCAACTGGGGCTATTTTACTGCTTTCACAAGCTCAAGCTGAACAAATAAACAGCTCTGCAAAACAGTTTAAGAGCAAAAAGACTTTTGACTAACTAATCATATCTAAGGCATCATGGCACGCGAAAAAGATTACTACACCATCATGTCTGGTCTGGAGGAGCTTGATTTCCAAGGGAAAGCAGTGCCTAGTGATCTTGTGCTAATAGGTGACAAGGCCTTTCCACTTGCCATGAATCCAAGAGGTCAGGTTCTGATGGCTGCATCCCATTATGGTGAGGGCCATGTGGTGGTGTTGGGACATGAGGAATACTTGACACGTTTCCCTGGCTTGATAGAAAATGCCCTTATGTGGCTCATGCCATGTACTGGTGATAAGGGCAAGGTGAGGATTCAGGGAAGCTTAGGTCCAGTAGCTGACAATTTGTGCTACGCGTCTGTCAGCACAGAGCTTGGAGATTTTCAGGAGGGGTTGGCTATATATATCACTGATGCTTACAGCGTTGATGCTTGTGCAAAGGATTTGATCGCTTTCCTCAAAGCTGGGGGCGGTTTGATTATTGCTGGCCAAGCATGGAGTTGGGCTGAGGCCCATCCACAAGAGGACATTTTTCGGAACTTCCCCGGAAACAAGGTGTGCAGTGTTGCAGGGATTTACTTTTCAGACCAACAAGGAGAAATTGGTGTATTTCCTGTGCCTTCAAACATCCCCTCTAGTTGGCTTGCTGTAGCGTAAGTTCAGCAGACATTTTAGCTTTTTACCTGTACATTTCTAAAAAACACATTTTTAAACTGTTAATAACTTTTTTAATGTTGTTTTTCAGAATAGGCAAGGATTTTAAAAATGACCTAGATTTTCTGCTACAAGGTGTGCCTCACTTTGACATTCAAGGCGAGGCTATACCATCTGAGGTGATGGTGCATGGGCCATTAGCATTTCCTATTGGAGTCACTCCAGATAAAAAAGCATTCATTGCTGGAGCCTACTATGGACAAGGACGGGTAATTGTGGTTACCCATGAAGGCTACTTCAGCCGAGAAAGTATGTCCGCTTTCCTGATTAATGCTATCCATTGGCTCGATGAGGGTCGTAAAGGTGTTATTGGGATTACACCCAAACTTGCAGCAGCACGTGAGATACTAAGCAAATCTGGTCTAGACTGCCAGTTAACTAACTTTAGAGAAGATCTTAGTGTCTATGTATGCACTTCCTACAGTGATGCCCAGTGTAAGGAGATCCAAGAGTTTGTTGCAGAAGGTTGTGGTCTTCTGATTGGAGGTCATGCCTGGCATTGGGCCTATAAACACCCTGGCAGTAATGTGATGACTGATTACCCAGGTAATCACATTCTCAGCAAGATGGGACTGTGTATATTGGACAGCACTGTAAATGGAGGATTATACAAGGCCCCTGAAGTTGAGAAGAACTATGAAGAGGCGTACCACTTTCGTAATGTGCTACAGGTCTTCGGGGAGCATGTAATCAAGGGGCACAAACTTTCTCCTCAAATACAGGGCTCTCTGAAGCAGCTTGGCAATGATTGTGCCAGTTATCTTCGCATGCGTACACATGACTCTGCCTTCTACAATTCAATGATAATGCTTTTTACTGACATAGTGAAAGAGGTTGGTGTCCCACAAGTGTCTAGTCAGACTCCTGTTAAAAGTCCCAAAGACCACCTGATGCTCCAGATTGGGACTGAAGTGTACAAAGTGTCACCTGACCCTGATGCCCTCTTGCCTTACATCATCATGGACAGACCTGACCTGCCAACTGTGTCTAATTCAAGAGTTCGTATCAGCGCAAACACTGGTGGTATGAATGTTTTCCTTTCAAATGTAAGGGAAAATGTTCCCTTACATTTCCCTTTTTAAGTTATCAAGTAGTAGCAATAGACCTGTTACACACACTAATTTATACAAGTTATGGTATATTTTTAAACATTACATCTTTACATCTCTACATTACATTTTTTTCAGACTCTGAGGAATGGATCAGCACAGGCTTGTATCTTTCACCTGGTATGAGAACATACATGGCAATACCTCCAGAGCTTGTTGGGAAAAACTGGCAGGTGATCAAGTTCATACCTTCAAGTACAGTTATTACAATAGTACCTGTGCCATATGTAGCACATTTTTGTTAACTTATCACACTAGATACAACCATGTTGCACACAAATAAGGTGTGACAACATACTATTGACATAATAATTATATGATATATGATTGTCTGCAGGTCCAGATTGGTTGCCAGACAGATAACATTGGTGGTGCAAACGTCCTGAAACGTGCTGCTGTGGTCCATGAGCAATTCCAACTGGACCAAGAAATGATCCAGGTCTGCAATCTATGGGGAGGACTTATCTACCTAGTAGCACCTCCCAAAAGCAAAGTGGATGGGGCAGAAATTGTGGTGCAGGTCTCAGTACAGGCCCCATACTTTAAGTCTGGTAAGAATGTTTTTTATCTTCTGGCAAGAATGTGTTGATTTTCAATAAGCATCACACTATTTAGAATTTTTTTTTGAGATTTGAGACTTTTATAGTCAGAACATTTATATAATTTTGGTCAATTTAAGCTTCTCATACCAAAGGTCATGAATATGTTTGGTAAAATTTGTAATGCTTGATTTATCCCTCAGGAGAGACCAGTGTGGCTGACTGGGTTGGTGGAATCCGTCAGGCGCCTGCCCCCTGGGCCGAGCTTGAGTTTGAGAACATCATCATCACATTGGAATCAAATCTGATACGGAATCTAGATCGCCCTGATGAGGTGGCAGAACTTTGGGATTCCATAATGAGAGGAATAGCAGACCTGGCAGCAACACCTGCAAAATTTCCCCGCAAGGAGCGATATGTTGCAGAGGTTCAGATAGCTTACGGTATGAGCTGCTGTTGAATATTCACCCAAAAATGAGAATTCTGTCAACCTTTAATTTGTCATTCCAAACTCGTCCTGATTTTCTTTCATCTTTGGAACAGACAAGGGGATAGGGGATGAATATCTGGTTGGGTGGATTTCATGCAATGGTAGTACAATTTTAAAGCTTAATAATGACTGTAAGAAAGTTTATGCAGCTTCACATTTTCCATGTGCTCAGATTTAGATTTTGGTGAAAAAACAACCTGTCATTTAAGCAATTTAACAGTAAAATCGCCACAACTATTGACCATTTTTTTGTTGTTGTGGCGCTGTGCTTCCCGGTCTCCTGTATGACACAAGGTCATAATTCTTGACACGTTTCCCTGGCCTGATAGAAAATGCCCTTATGTGGCTCATGCCATGTACTGGTGATAAGGGCAAGGCGAGGATTCAGGGAAGCTTAGGTCCAGTAGCTGACAATTTGTGCTACGTTATAAGGTTACTTGTTACTTAAAGTGATCTCCTTTTTTGCAAGGAAGAAATCATTTTAATTGTTCTGGGTCAAGCACTTTGATTCTGTTTTAATAACATCACAGGCAGACCGCCTAATAACATCAGACCGCTTCTATCAGACAACTTACAGACCAACCTTTACACCTTCTTTTCACCTCCAGGCTTTATGCACGCTGGCTATCCGATAATGATGCACTCCGATTCTGCCCCAATACTAGTGAACCCAGAGACAGCCCGTAAAAGTGGTATGTGGGGAGCTATTCATGAGTTGGGTCATAACCAGCAGAAAGACGCTTGGGAGTTCCCTCCACACACAACTGAGTGCACCTGTAACCTGTGGTCTGTGTACGTGAGCGAGGAGGTGCTGGGTGTGAACAGGGCAAATGCTCACCAAGCAATGACCCTAGAAAAGCGTCAAGATCGCGCCAGAGATTATGCCAAAGGTGGCAGAGATTTAAAAAACTGGAGTATGTTTGTAGCTTTGGAAACATATATGCAGGTATGAACAGACTGCTTGTAATATTAATTACTATTCAAATATAATTTACTGTTTATTCAAACCAGTTCAAATTACAAATATGGTAAAATCTTGACATAATTTTTTTTAAGCTTCAAGAAAAATTTGGCTGGGATGCTTTCAAGAAAGTTTTTGCTCTCTACCATGAGATGACTCGAGTGCCGAATAACAATGCAAGCAAGATGAACCTGTACGCTGAGACCTTCTCCAAGGTAGTGAACATGAATCTGTCTTCCTTCTTCAAAGCCTGGGGCTGGCCAATCCAGCCCAGCACTGAAGAGAAGATCTGTCATCTATCCGAGTGGAGTGACCATCCAATGATGCAGTATGCATAAGAATATCTGGGATTGCTTAAGAAATGACAGGGTAAATTTTAATGCGACAGAAGTGTAAGATTAGGTTGATATGTCATCGAACTTTCATGTGAAGTGTTTGAAGTGTTTCATGTTTGAAATATGAGTTTAAAGATAAATAATAGATTCATATCAAATAATCAATCATATGAAATCAAATATCAATTAAATCAAAAATGTAATTTTATGTATTTAAAATAACACCAAAGACCTGTTATTATAATGATTCTTCTGATAACTTGTTTACTTTATAATTTCCAGAAACATATTAGGTCAAAATTTATATTTTTAAACAAGAATTGTGTATTTTTTTAAGAAAAACCACAACCACACCTAAATCATTCAGCTATAAGGGATATGCTTAAAAATGTTGCATAGTTTAGTAAAGCATATTTAATAAAACGTATGTATTTCATATGCAATAAAAAGACTTTCACTTTAACCATTTGGCATTGTTTTGCACCAAACTTAAACACAAATCTGGCTTCTTCAAAGCCTGGGGTTAAAAACTGAGCACTGGAGAGCTTTAATCTACTTGATAGTAGATTCTGGCAAATTATAATTCAAATTTAGTGATTGATTCAATTTTATGGTCCTGCCCCTTCCACAGAAGTTTCACATAAATTTATATAAATGTATTTAGACCACTTAGTGATTGCTATCAGGATGTGAAGAGACTTTCAACCATCAAAACAACTAACCTTTGCCTACTTTGCCTTTACTGTAAAGCCTGGCCTATATATTAACTGTGTAACAATTAACAATTAAAATAAGTGTATAGATCAAATTTAACTATTAGGAACATTTCAAGTCTATATTTATATTTTGAAACATAAATTGTGTGTTTTTTTCTAAACAAAAAGCAACTAAACATAAAACATTCAACTTTCGTCACAAAAGGAATGTTTAAAATGATACATGCACATTTAATTAAACTGATACGCACTTTTATTTACTTTTATCTTCATATCCTTCCATGATGTTATGATGTTGATATGATATAAACAGAATTATGTCTTGCTAATGCTTAACAGATGTAACTGTCAGGCTCTGCACTGGCCACTGAACAGCTCCCCCACTGGTGCATCTGAGAATTGTTGAAGGAAGTCAACCATCTCATCTACACTGTGTTCCTCAACAACATTCAGCTCTGTGTTGAGGGCATATGCAGCACCGCTTAAGACAGGGTGATTGTTTTGATCTACACAGCAGTAGGCGTTCCAGATGTATTCTGGGATGTTCACACGTTTTATGTTGTTCTTTATGATCCAGTTGTTTACAGATGGGATGGCACCAACCAGCACATAAGCCTGATGACAGTTTGCGTTGAACATGTCAGTCATTTTAGACTCATGTAAGCGCCAAGTGTTCTGGTTCAGTTTGGGGTTCTTCGGCACCACATTGGTCAACGTAAAGGTGGAATTACGACCTGGAACTATACAGAGAGAAATAGACATTAAAAATGTTCTATTTTTTATGAATTGTAGGATAACTTTAGGATGATATTTTGCAGTAGGATGACTCATGTGTTTAGTGTATAATATCTCTCTGTATTTCACAGGTTTACACTAACATCAGCTATAAGGAATGTATAATTGCTGTATATTTGGGGAGGGCTTTCGAGATTTGAAATTTGACCTGGATCCATAGGAAGGCAAATTCTTTAGGATTTTACCTGCATGATGTCCATTGGGGTTTAAGTGTCCACGGTCAAAGCCTGAGTTTTTGTAGTCCTCATCCAGAGCCTGTTTCTCTCCCAGGTAAATGTCAGGATTCTCCTTTGACAGCTTATACCCATCCACCATTTCACTAGACCATGTGGTGTTCACCAGCTGTAGCAAAACACCATTTCTTTACAATACAACTATTATAATAATACGTCTTGAATTCGAGGTATGAGGTATGGATGAGGTATGAGGTATGCACCTAATCCTAAAGTTTATGTACAAACACTAATTCCAGTATTGTTAAATAGATAAAGTAGCTACAGAGAGCTAAATTAATAGGATGAGGTGAAGTGTATCAGAGGTGTCAAAAACCAGATGTAACAATCAACACTTTTCGAAGGCTTTATAGATAAATAGAACTGACCTGTGGCTCAAGAAACCAGTTTTTCTCTCTACCTCCACCATTGCTCGGCTCAAAGATGTATGCAGAGTAGACAGCTATGCGGTGCTCTGTGTCGTACAGTGTGGCAAAGTGATACGAATTTAGAAAGCGCTGACATAAATGAACAACATCTGGCTGGGAAGCTCCAAACTCCGGAACCTTCTCTTTGTAGAAGAACTTTAAACACTCTGAGAAATTTTCCATCACTTCACCTTCTGTTGGGTCCAGGAAGGTGCCGATGAGGACACACAAAATGAGGGTAACCTGCATAGTGCAAGAGAATGAATGCAACTGATATTGTGCAACACCTGGTAACAGACGACACCCCTCGTTTATCACTCTATACTTTTATCACATCATTGTCAACCTGCATGATAAGACCAGGTAGTTCCAGATTTAGTAACATCGGCTGGTGTGAGCAAATAAAATAGCCCAGGGAATGAAAGCAGATGTGGAAACAATATTTTACAGTAGTATGTAATGTACCTAATGTATATCCACAAAAAGTAAGAAAAATTAAATAGAAAATCAATAAGTATAATTTTTAAATATTGACTGGCCAATGTTACAATTATCCACTTTTAAATTATAGTCTTAACTTCTCTTTAAAACACCTGAGCTTCTGTTACACATGCAGATACAATATATCATTGCAATCAGGAAATAACTTCTCCTAAGAAAGATTTACTTATCAGTACATTTATTTCAGAGATAAAATTTTAGTGAGAACAAGGGCAAGTAATTTGACTTTTCATATGGTAGAATTTTACTATCACCCAGGAAGCATGAAACCACCCTCAAAAAGTATAAAATCTTTCTTTTTTTTCTTTCTTTCTTTCTTTTTTCTTTTTTTTGTTATTTTATTTTGTTATTTAGAATGTAGGTTGAATATAGGTTGTGTGTGCTTCCTGTTTGTTGTCTAAAGTACAAAAAAAATGGACACTATGTGAGCAGCACAGATGTCTGACCTTGCTGTAACCCAACCACTGATCAATAAAAAGTTCTGTGGAAAAAAAAACGTCAAACAAGTTCCCTTCAGGTTTGTTTAACTGTTTGTCCTCCAGATTGCACACCCGTATTTAAATCCAGTGCAATTATCTTATTAAAATGTTTGTTGTTTTTAAGCAGCATGATTTGTTGCAGCTAAGGAAATCCCTGACTGGCACAATGTAAGTGTCATCCAAATATTTCTAAACATGAAAAATTATTGTGTTATATTTCAACATAGAAATGTATTTTTATATATATTTGTTTTAATTGCAGAGTAAAAATTATAAAAAACTAAACACTAAAAAAACTAAAATGCAGTTATCATAACTAATGAATACTGCAGAAAAACTGCAGTAAAGAAAAAAGTGACAAACTAAAGATTACACCTGAAGAAAAAAGGCAGCATGAATTCTTGGTTCGTGCTGGTTAAAGCTTAGTGGACATGATGATTTTCCAAGCCAGTCTTGTTGACCATGATAGTTTTACTCATTTAGTTAATAAAAATGCAGCTTTGTGCTTGTCTGCTAATATAGTCTAGTTTTTTAAATAAGTCTAAATAGTCTGGGGACAAACTTCTCTCTTACACTTACAGTGCATTTAAGCCAGTAAATTTGTTTTACCAGCTAAACTATCAGCTAACACTAGATGGCAGAATAGTGACAGTATTCGTTTGGTATTAGTAAATAAACTTCTACTGACCTCACATTCCTTTAAAATTAAAAGCTAGAAATACTAAACCAGTAGTATTTTAAAAAATTCACCTATTGTCCTTATCATGAAACAGTAGTAAAGTGAGTTAAAACAAAAACAAATTAGCAATAAATAATATATAATAAATATATTTTGACTGCTATAGTAAAATATTCAATGTCTCTTATGTATTGGCATTAAAGTGAAGCCTCATAACTATATTTTTGCCTTAAAAAAAAAATAAATGGCAACTTATATAAAAAAATATATAAATTATTTAGCTATATGTTACAATTATTTTAAAATGGTTATTTCTATAGTTCCAATGTGCACAGAAAACATGATTAACTATTTTCGTGGAATATTTTCCCCTGCCCTTTTTGGCCAAATATTTGATTGTTGAGCTGATACACTGCAACTAATATAAGTTCAGATAAGTTGTCTAAGGTTACACAGATATTAGAAATGGAGTTTTATAAAGAACTGTGTGATATAATAAGTCTGTCTTAAAGCTACACGACTGTCGTTTTCAAACCCCAATTACATCTTCACCCTGACAGTGCGAAGGTAAGTGTAACAGTCCAAATCCGCAGATCTTCTGTGTCCTTTAAGTCAATGTATTTCAGATTTATTCATACATTTGCAATATATTTATGCATGAGTTCTCTCCACTCAC
>JAZGTK010017218.1:0-12368 GCA_036877625.1 Ambastaia sidthimunki
GCGAGAGTGTCTCTTTCTTTAAAGCCCCACTATTCACTGGGGCTCAGAGCAGCAGCTCTCGTAACCCTGCTGATCCTCTCTGGGCTGTTGTGCAGGTCTGCAGCAGGTGCTGGACTGTTCACTAGAGACACACAGTCACTAAAAGCTTGATCCAGACATATTCCTGATGGATCTCCTGAAAGTGGAGCTGTTAGGACTTCAGTGTTTCTATAATGGTACTGGTGTTAATTCCCATGTGAGTCTCTAATTATTTGACAAACCCTATCATCTTTACATTGTTTTAACCATAATATGTGTTTGTGTCAATCTCTGAAGAGTAAAGATTTTGTATCATTCATTTTAAGTAAGAATAACAGAACAAGGGAACATATTAGGCCAAATCATTTTATGTTCTTACAAAAAATGGAATTTGAATTTCAGTCAAAACATTAGGCTATGATATTACTGCTCAACATTATTATCCTTCAACCCCTAATTAACCCCTTAAATTAAGGTATATCTGGAATCTGTAATGTAACCTGTGATTGGTCCCTAGGAAACTTCGATCAATCATTTCACACCCGCTGTTACTGGACGACGCAGACAAAACCAAACTAACATAGCACTAGTCATTGTGCTTCAAAGATCCTGCTAACATCTGCTCACAGGAAATCCTCTCTGTCAGCAAAGAAAGATATAGAAAGGGGCAAAGAGGTGGTAAAAGGTGGTCCAGTGTGAATCTCTGTTGTCTCTGAACATACCTTGCAGTCACCACCTGGGGGCTCTAAATACAACAGCCAGCTAGCAGTTTCTCACACACACACACACACACACGCACACACACAAAGACCAATCATACACTAATTACAGACAGGTATACATGTTTTTACACACACACACACACACACACACACACACAGATCCCTGGTATTTAATACACACAGCAAATCAATCTAGTGCACGTCTATGTTGTGAGCCATGCGCTGCTGTCGATACGCCTGAAGCTTTCTTGTCCTCTTTTTCTGTCAGAAAAGGTCAGGTTTGATATGAGAGAGCCATAGATGTTTAATGCATCATTATGTGTTACAGCTTATAAACACAAGGTGTATAATAAACCTAACACAGCAGATCAAACACAACAAGCCGGTCCTCACATTTAACCCCAATCACCAGCAATATCTAAATATATTCGGGCCCCTAGTAATGGGTTCTTCCTTCAAAGCAAGTCTATGATTATTTTTTACTTGTATCTGTAAAAATGACCCAAACAGGCAAGTAACACATTGCAGTGGCAAGGATTAGCAAAGGTGTATTGAGGTGTGGATACCTGCAGACCACCCGATTCAGGGCTGAGGGGAGAGGTACTAGACACAGTCAACGATGAGGAAGAGGATGATGTGGAAGGAGAGCTGCCACCCTGTGGCCGAATCTCTGTAAGTTTCTTGAGCTTGAGGTCCACGTGTCTGCTGTTCATCACACCTGAGAGACAGACAGAGAGAGAGGGTCAGAACACACTCCAAAAATACAGAAAGAGTTGTATGCAGTAGCCCACTCGTCTCCAACACAGATAAGCAGAGGGATATGGCAATGTTTCCCCTCAAGCAAACTGGCCTTCTCAACCCACATATAAACACACTTTGCTTGAGAGATAGTGAGAGTGGCACCCCTACAACAGCAAACATAACCATCCTGCCAGTGGATTGCCATTTCTAATTGCCAGGTTGCCAGGGAACACACAAACTGATAAAATGTGAATGCATTTTGAATGCAATGCGAGTTGCTTTGGATATAAATGCATAAATGCAGAAGTATTTTTTCCCCTCCCAATGCACATCTGTCCATTATATGTGTTACTTTAAGGGCGTCTTTATTTTCTTAAGTCTCAACCTTTCACCAGCAGGTTTTGCTGAAACTCTGGCCTTCTCTCTCTCTCTCTCTCTCTCTCTGTGTCATCTGGGCTAGAGATGAAAGTAAGGTGAGGAAGCTTTTCATGTGGCCCCGTTCTTCTCATTTCCCAGCGTCCCTCTCTCTTCAAAAAAACCCACCACAGGAGTCAATTATCAGGCCTTAGCACAACTTGGACAAATGCAGGCGTGTGTCTGATCCACAGTTTGACCAAACACAAGAATCCTACCTTAATACCTACAACTAACTAAAACTGTGTATCCATGATGGAAACAGATGTTTCTAAACACCTGTGTTCTGTATGGTCTCCCTCTGCTAAAACTGGCCACATTTAAAAGGGCCTCTTCCTACATTTTCCGCAATAATGTATTGTGCTATAAACCATAAAAATCACATTTTATGTCACCTTTGACCTTGGCCTCACATCCATGAAGATTTCTGAATGACCTGTGTTTTGCAGCTTCATTTCAATCAATGATCTTGGTATAAGCATAATTGTGAGTTCTGAAAGAATGCTTACATAGTAGTATCACACTCTTAGTGTAAAAGAGCAAAAATCCTATCACAAAGGTTATTGCCAAGCACAGTCTATAAGCAATATCTACAAACACGTCCAACTGTGCCGTCCTGCAGGGGAAAGTGGAGCATGTTTACAGCCGAGGGCTAGTTTTGAAACGTTCTTAAAAATATATTCTTTTGGTGTAAGCCTATAAAGATAAACCATATTTTGTTTGTAATAACATACACCTCCTTTTCCAAACACCAGACATAAAACACAAACCAAACACTGTTCACCAAACACAATGAAACAAACAGTGTAGATAACACACATCAGAAAACGAGAGAGAAAGAGAAAGTCAAGCTTTCTTCAGTAGTCTTGCAGAGATATCTTATATCACCTGCTCAACATGACAGGAAAGCAAATTACAGCTTCATGTCTTTTCTGGAGAGTTTGTTTTTTTTTTGTCTTGGGAATTTAAATGTTTTTATTAAACCAAGAGCACAAAAACAAGGAAGCAAACAAAAACAAAAGCCCTATCAAAAGAATTAATTAACAAAAACACAAACGCTTTGGGAAACAAATACACGTTTACCAAAACATCAGTAAATTCTAAAAGGGGCAGAAATGGAAAGAAGTTGTCAAATAAATGGTTCAGCACACAAGATGAAAAACAGACAAAAGCAGTCGCACACAGATAGCTAAATCACTGCACACTAATGCACCAACACACTGCTAGAGGTGTCGTCTAGCCTCACACACACACAAGCAAAAGTCATGCAGCGTTGGGTTACCCAGAGAGGCCAGGTCACTGGCTGAGTTAGTAAAATCATCCTCCATTAGACATGAAGATGAGAGATCGTCCTCATGGTTAGTATCAGTGACATCATCAGTAAGAGACGCAGCAGCCTCTTTATCACTTCTGCTCTCCTCATCCTCACCCTCCACACTCACCCCATCCACCACATCTGCAAGCAAACAAATGAGGAGGCCCGGAAACGAAAAGAGGAAAGAAGAGAAAGGTTAGTGAAGCGTTGAGTGTTAGTGCTATTCCAGCAGAAAAACACTTTGCATGTTAGTAAAGAGTTAGAAAATGCAGAAACATTTGTTTAAACCTTAATTAGGCACTTCAAGTTGTTTCTTTATTAGTTTTGCTGATTTTTAGGTGTCTAGAATTGCTGTCACATTGGTGTGTGTTTGAAGTGTCAGAAATCAGGCAGATGGCTGAGACTGTCTGGCATGGAGCTGTGTGTGTGTGTGTGTGTGTGTGTGTGTGTGTGTGTGCATGGCAGATTTGGCCTTGATGGCAAAATCTCCTCCAGAGTTCCTCTTCCGCATCCACAGATCTGAATCCCGCAGAGCCCTTGACAATACACACTCAATCCAGACACATCGATCTCATTCAGTTATATGGTAACCGGAGCAGAGCCACAAACACACACATACACACAGAGACTCGAGACTTAAATAAGAGACAAAACAAATAGAAAAAATTCTACATAATATCCCCAGAGAAATGCTCTCACAATCAGATAGAGAGAAAGCTTGTGAATATCATAGCAAATACCTTTTTCCTTCTCCCTTATGCTTTTTAATTTACTTTCTATGATACAGCGACACACACACACACACACACACATACAGTGCTAGGCTAATTAACAGAATGCACGGTGTTGGAGTTGGTGGAAGTTTTTGCTGGTGAATGTTTCGCTCTACTCAGCCTGAGCTCTCTCAGAAATAGAACTACATTGTTTATGAGTGTGTGTGTGTGTGTGTTGGTGGGATTATGTGTTCTGCACGATAGGTCTTGTGCATCAAGCCTATAGCATTTTCCTCAGACCTGATTTTTAATGAGTTCTACAATTAGCAGAGTTCAACAGCCCGAAAGGCCAAAATAAACCTTGCCACTTTTTTTTCTTTTTCAATTTCCCCTTCCTCCTCTCTGCCTCCGTTGACCCGTTTTCTTCTGCTCTGCCTGTACGCATGTTCGTCCACCTCTGCGGGCCGTGGTGTTTTTCAGAGGTGTTTTTCTGGTGTCTCTGAGCTGCGGTAAACGAGTAGAAAGGCGTGATTGCCAAGGAGGGAACACTATTAAGCGGACGGGGAGAGGATGAAGAGAAAATGGAGGGCGTCAAAGAGAGAGAGATGAAAGAGATAAAAGGAGCGGGAATATTACGTCTCCCCTTGAGCCGGGGAATGGACACACGGACATGAGCCGGCACAGAATTAGGCACAGCAGCTAACCCGCCACTTTAACACCTCTCTTATTCTACACGTATTAAACAACACCTAGTCGAGCCGCTGACACCCCTCTCGCTCTGTGCACACACTTTTAATTATACGCAGCAGCTAGCCACAACGCTAACACCCCTCAGCGTAAACACGTTTAATAACACGCCGCAGCTGGCCCGCCATGCTAATGCCCCACTGTTTCCACACCGTATGCCCAGCGGTTAACGCTAAACTAAAGGGCGGTCTCATTGTCCTGTAATGTGAAATAAAACGAGAAATGGTTGCTGATGATAACGCGGCCGCAGCGGGGCTGAAGATGCGGTCTACAGGTTTCCTCCGTAGGCAATGAGCCGCTGATTACTCGACATGGGTGGGTTTTATAATGATGGAGATGATTGGGGCGAAGTTGACTGGTGTGTTTTTTCTGGGAAACTGGGTGCCATTGGCTGACGTTAGAGCTTTCCTGATGTATTTCCGAAGGATTATGTGGGAAGTGACTGCCTGAACAAATGGAAGTGTAGCCCTCTGTGAACACCTCAAATTAGAGTTGAGAGTATAAGGGCGTGTTGGTGTGTTTTAATATGATGCTCCTTTGGGCCCTGAAAGCAGCCGTGTTGGTTGCCATTATGGTTGGAGCAATAAAAACACACATATGGGCTGAAAGCCACTAATGGACACACTGAGATACACACACACATACACACACACAACACATTATTAACACATAAAAAAATGTCAGAAGCCAAACAGCAGCGTTCAGTTTTCCTCAAGCTCTGCTGGGAACACTTTCAGCCTGCGGGGAGCCAGAAATAATAAACAACAGAAAACATGTCACCTCACAATAAACAGGAACAAAACGCATAACGATGACAGATTTTTCCAACTGTATGTTTAAACTGAACCTAATGAAATAAACCAATATAAATGCACTTATTCACCTTTATGTTGTTTTAAACTCTAAAGCTGTTTTATTCATGAAGATTGAAACTATCTGTAAAGATCTCTAACAGTTTATGTGACAAAAAATGAATGATTTACTGACAAATGTCCTAAAAAGCTATGAAGCACTGTGACAAGTTCTTTGAGTAAGTCTGAGAACTGGTTTTGAGCTGGTTTGTTTCGATGAACCGGTTGATCTGGTTCACAAATCAGACTAAAACGTTCACTCATTAATCAGAATTCATGAATCAGAATCAACTTGATTATCCAGCTGCAGCCATTCTCATGTTATCAGTTCAATGGAGAAGATGATTATCAGTGAATACTGTCTGTTTTCCTCAGGCAAAATCTGTCTCCTAGCTAACAAAGACTTGCCACAAATCTATTTTTAATACTTTTATGGTACTTGTTTGGAATTTTTCTTGTGTGGTACTTGTACTTGTGTGGAAGACTGTCATGGTTCCTGAAACTGCCCTTGTATGGAATAAACCTGCATGAATCCTATTCAAAATATCCAACTGTTTGTTCCAAGATGAAATATAAGTCATATACATACATATATAAGGGGTAACATATGGATAAAAACTTAATTTAGAAACCTAAATTTTTAAACAATTTAGATTTTTTCATGCTCAGATGTGTATCTAGTATTTTAGAATGTATGCAGCAGATTTGCACATGCATGCATGCTCATTAGAAAGTGAGCGTGCACACATTTGTTGATGCATTGTGAGTGTACGCGAGCGTTCGGCCCTTTAAAAGCCCCCCTGCGCTCACCTCCAGCTGTCTTTGACCTTCCTTTTAAGTTGTTCCCAGCTGCACTACAGGCAATAGAGGTGGAGTCGGTGTAGAGAGGCAGTTCGGCCATCTTTACCCCAGATCGAGCCTCCGCTATCAGCTGCCTGGCTCTCTCTCGCAGCTGCCTGCGTCGCTCTTCGTCACGTTCCTGACACACACACACAGAAGCAGAGGGAAAGGGAGGTTTATTGAACGGATGCCATCTCAAGTAATTGACAGAAATGCCATTTTCACTCCTCTCTTTCCCATCAGATCTGAGCGATAGCAGCTTTTTTACTCGCCGGGATTGGAGGGTCTCTGGCAGACCCTTAGAGAGAGCGGGAGATTCACTGCATGGATTATTTGTTATTGATTCTGTATAGCTTCAGACATAATAAACCTGAGATATTTGCTGCAGTGTTATTTTTTCTGGTACATGCACGAGTTGCTGTGGAGTTTTTAAAATGAAATTTAAGGGTCTTTAAGACCTAAATAATTTTAATTTATACCATATGTCCATAGGAGAATATTTATATAACAAATATTTATTATAAACATCACACTGATTTTATACTCTGGTCGTAATGTTACTGGATAGTATTTACAGTCTCATACATTTTTAAAAAATTTACAAAGGGACAGAAACACTAACACACATTGACATTAACACACATTCAGATCCGCTTTAAATGACACACAAACGCATCACTTCCCTTCTATATTTTCAAGGTGCTAACCGGTTTCTAGAGCAGATGAGCAGAGTGAATTAGCCAAATTCGTTACAAAAGCGTTAAGCTAATTAACCCCATTCCACCTGTTTCTGTGGAAACTGTTTGTGTGAAGCCATTGTTCAGAGGACAATAAGCAGAGAGCTGCAGATGAAACAATCCCAGGAGCATTTTGGAGGGGTCCAGCCCTGGGGCCCCCTGAGTCTCAGGTTAATTTGAACATACAAGACAAAGAAAAGGCCAAGTCACACCTGAAATCACAGGGGTGTTCCTGCCTGTAATCACAGGGGTGTTCCTAAAATGTGTGTGCGCTGGTTTGGTGTGACACCAGCAATATCTCAATACACCCGCTCTGATAAGAGATGATTCAAAACCAATACACATGGAAACAGCACCGTGTGACTGTTACAATGAGAAAATTCCCTCCTATAAAACTCTATAATACAGAGTCTTGTGTCCCGTTTGACTGTAAGGTTTTTGCCCTGTGCTCATTATGAAATGTAATGTAATATAATTTTCCTTCTATCCGTGGCTGGGGTCTAAAACGCTTCACGATCAGCTCAACCTCGCAGGTATCACCACACACAACCTTCGACACGCTATTTTGCATACAGCGATTTAGGGTTGGGCTAGCCATTAGCACAGAAAATGACATTCGCTGTGTGTCTGTGTGTGGCTGGAGGACAGGATTACTATTGGGCCCAGTGTAAACTGCTTTTAGGCAACTCTGAAAATGCTCTGTAATACTGCAGTCAAAGAAAATGAACAGGGGGATGAACAGAAGCAGACAGAGTAGATGCTGTTTGCATACACACATTTAGGACATTTGTTAAAAAATAAAAACGTAAAAGTCTACGATTAGCTTAAGAGTTGGAAAAGGCCAACAAGATTTTAAAATGAAACTATGTATCTCTACATATTGCTTTAGACATGGAGTCTGAACTAATGTATTCCAATAATTTATCTTTACATTTTCTATCAGTACTATCAATACATCTTTACATACGCTAAATAAATTGGTTTGACTGTGGGATCCAAGCATCAATGCTATTATTCCTACTTTGAAATTGAAACTTAAAATTGAGAGTCTGAGCGAGAAAGACATGAATAAAGACAAGGTCAACGTATGCGACCAAAACACTGATTGACCAAAGCAATCATCATTTAAAGTTCCCTGTAAAATCAGTCAGTCTCGTACAATGTGCGGAATAATGACTGTGGACTGATCCACTTCCACAGTACCACTGAGGTGTGAAGCTGTCTCTCCTCTTATGAAGAGATTCCTTTAATGACTCTCTCACTCTCTCCAAATGAACTTCAAGTGGCTCTTCTTTAGCTACACTGAAGCTTGACCGTTCAGTCTGGACTCTCCAGCTGGGCTAGGCATGAAGTGGGAGGCAGAAGAGAAAAGAAGAGAAGGAAGAGAGGCGAGAGAGATCAGTGGCCCATCCAACCTCACAGCAGCTGATCTCCAAGGATAATGAGGGCAAAGACAAGAACATGTTAGGAATTAGAAAGACCAACATCAGGGGTGGCAAAAACGCTGACCAATCACAGTTAAAGGTGGAGATGAGAGCGTGGTGTGTGGGAAGACTTTACCCCATCATTTGGGAAGAAGAAAACAGAAGTGCAGATGCGGATAATGGAGGCCTGACGCCACAAACTGGACGGGAGATCCAGAGAGAGAAAGTGAGGGTGGGTGGTAGAGCTGAGGCCAGACAGAAGCGCTCACAGTGGGCATGGGGTCCCGGTGGCTGCCCTAGCCTGGCTGCTCATTTGGAGGGGGCTGGTGGGTGGGGTCACAGGAGCGCAACGAGCCAGGGAAGGAGTCGCTCGGCTAGGCACACACACAGGCTCAGAGCCCTGGCGCTAACACAGCTGTGCCAGCCAGGCAAAGTCGGTGCCAGTCAGTGGAGCACAAACAGATACATTTGTCATGACACACTGAGTGTGCAGAAAAGGGGAGGGCCACACACACACACACACACACACACACACAGCAAGCAGTGCAGAAGAAGAGAGATTTTGGATCTTTATCCTATTAGAAATATCACAAACATGTGGGTAAACTGTAAACAAATAATCGTTTCACACCCAAAAATATGCAGTACTTAAACGAAAGCAAACAAATATGAACAAAACAATTCTATAATCAAAAGACACTGTAGAAAATGAAAACACTGCCTCGCCTGGAATTCATCAACCCTTCCTCGTCTTTCTTTAGAAAGTGACCTGCGAAATAAAGAGACTTCCGTGTCCTATTCACCTCCCTCTCTTCCCACACTCCATCAAACTCTCCTCTCTTTTATTCTTCATCTCTTCCATTACTGTCCTCTTTAAATGGAAAATACAGATCGGCTATGATCTGTCCCCTGGCTTCCTGGTTTGTAATGAGAAAACTTCACCTTGTGTCCCTGGCTATTCTAAAGGAAGCATTCGGCTGCTCCTGTTCACAAATCCAATTATATGTAGTCGAAAGAGAGAGCGGGAGACAGAGAGAGAGCTTATGGAAGGGAGGCATTGAGCGGACAGACGGGCGAGTGGCTTTTCCTCTGTAATGTGGCCTCTGCTTGGTGTCAACTTAAAATGCAAGTAGTTGAGCATCGGCTAATCCTACAGCAGCCTGCTTTAGCCTCCAGCCAAATGAGAGAGAGAGAGAGAACAGGACAGAGAGGGAGAGAGAGAGATGCCACAGTGGCCTTATCGCCAGGCTGCAGATGTGGTTCCTGGATCAATGCACATACACCACGATCAATGCATTTGATAAAGAATTAAGGAGAAAACTGTACATGTTATCAAAGGCCGCTGTACATGGCATAATTATGCTTCTGCATGTTTGTAGATGATACTGGGGTGGTGAGGGGGATGAGATAAATAGAGAGATAGAGACAGATGTCTCAGGGGCTACACGGTCTGCCCTTAGCACCCAGCTTACAAAAACATCCTGTCAGACAGTTACCAGCCCATTTCAGAGAAGGAGAGATGATCATTTAAAGGATGGAAGGATAAAGACTATTGGTCAGGTCGGTAGCTTAAAAAGAGAGCTGACACACACACACACACACACACACACACACACACTCTATCTAAATGGGGGTATTTCATAGACTTTTATAGTTTTTATACACAGGTAGTTAAACAATATAACCTAACCCACACTTTAACCCTAACAGAAAACTTTCAGCTTTTCCAATAAAAAGAAAATTAACAAATCTGTGCTCAGGTTAAGTTTTGCTGACATTTGGATACTGCCTATTTGTCAATTTGTGTTTTGCCAATACATGTTACAAGTAAACCCACCACACAAGCACGCGCACACAAACACACACATACACACATTAGATACTTTGCCACAACGCTATAACATATAAATAAATACATAAATAAAAAGGAAAGAGACTATCAAGACTGCATAGCAGGATGAAAAGAAGAGAAAGAACAGGACAAAACTTGCTTTTTCAAGGTTTACATTTTCCAGACAGCCAAAGGCAAGAGTGTGAGAGATGAAGAAAGAGTTTGTATCAATATCATTCACACACACGGCTGAACGTGGGCAGCTGGAAAGGCAAAGCACTGATGCAGGTGAAACAGTAGTAAATGAGCAGGTTGAGCAGGCAGCTTGTGAAAACTTTACACGAGAAGATAATTACTCAGCAGAATGAGCCGTTCTCCACAAGCTGTTCTTTATAATGGCAGCCAGGGTCAAGAACAGAGCAAAAACAGCACACACACCTGCCTCTGAGGCAACACATTTGCTTCTGTAACATATCAAATTTTTCAGTGAAACAGGAAGTTCGAAGAGAAAATGTAAATGTAGAGAGGGGAGTAATTTTATTGATCATGAATTATTGGATTGTGAAAAGTTGTCTTTATATCAGTGGTCTTTAACTGGTGGGCTACAGGTCTGTTCTGATAGCAGGTAAGAATAAAACTATGGTAAATTAAAACAATACATTATAACCATCTAACGAATAGTTCTTACGGCAAAACACAATAAACAAACTGATCACCGTAAAAAAGAGTGGATTTCAAAACAAATAAACAAATTATAGACAAAAAAAACAAATTATTCAAAACAAATAAAATCGAACTATTATTTTAGCATTAAAATAAATTTAGGAAAAATAAAAATATTTTAGAGCAAATTTTGTCATGTTGTAGAAGTTAGCCAAAGTATTTTGTAAGTATTAGTGAAAGCAATACAAAATTAGTAATATTAGTATATAAGTATTTTTCACTTAAAATAATGTGCAATGATGAATTATGACATGCACTCGAAAAGTAACAAAATATTGATTTCATTCTAACTTAGAAAGTTAAGAAATTACACTTTCTTTCAGTCTTTAAGAGGATTTGAAGCATGACCATCACAAATGTATTAATGTAACAGAAAATCAACAAGTTATTGGAAAAACTTGTGCTAATGCTTATACCTACTTTCTTTAATTAAAGTGTTCACGGACACACACGCTTAGCTTTCTCTCCTCCTCTAAACAAACACTTTTCAGCCTAACTGAAATAACTGGATTAAACAATTGCAATTTCATATCAAAATTACTTAAACTTTGTGCTTTTATCCTTCATGTTTTATTCATGAGAGAAAGACTCATGAATGAAGTTAAAAACTTAACAGCAATGAAAAAGAGAGAGAGAGGAATCAGCAAGTGGAAGAGAAAAAGGAGGTTGTTGTGGTAAAAAGAGAGAGAGCGAGAGACGAGGGAAAACAGACAGACCCACTGAGAAATGACTGTGTGTGTATAATGCTGGAGAGAGCAACGGCTTGATCACAACTCATGAAGAGATTGGAGGGGCGTCTCTCTCTCTCTGTCTAACGGTTTCTCTGTTCCAACTAAACCCTTTGATCTCCACACACACCCACACACAGCCCTTCAACTACCTTCTAACCATTCTGTTTCATTAGAGGAGAATCCACTGGAAAAACAAGGTTTCCAAACTAAAATGACAACCGGAATGCAGAGAGAAAGAGAGAGAGAGAATGACTACGCAGTCATGTCAGCATGTTAAAATGGAAGGTGCATTTACGGTTCCTTTGAAAGTCTGGGGGAATCGCTTTGTGAGTGTCAGACTCATAGAACAGAGAACAGGAGGATGTCTGTGGCCTAATTGGCCCAATTAACTCTGAGTCTCTAGTGCTTGCTGGGACAATTGGTCTTCCCCGGGCCTTCCCACTGACTCTCACGCACCAGAGGCTGACAGACGCTAACGACTGTAGACTACAGAGAGAGAGATCACAGCCATATGCTTCACATTAGCATGTACAAATAACGGCTTGACACAGAAAATCCATA
>JAZGTK010017219.1:0-12368 GCA_036877625.1 Ambastaia sidthimunki
ATTCAGTGGACTGTAACCTTTACAGCAAGATGCTCATTCATCTGCGCTCCGGTTTTGACATTTGGTTATTGTTTATGCATCCCAATTAAGTTGGCACACATTGTGTCTCCTTCCAAAGACACTGTGAGACAAACACAGCGCGGGTCACAGATATATGACAGCAAAGATCTCCTCTGGTTCTCGACAGTGAAAGGCAGGGTAAGGGATCGGGCCGATTTGCTCTTTCAGCACAAATTCTCCTCGAACCTCTGAATAAATTTTATGATCTACAGCCCCAAAAGGAGCCATAATAGGATGTCCTGTCGAGTGAACTGTGCAGCATGGCCAGTTTATAGAAGTCTGCAGTTAAATTTGTGCAGCCTGCATGATGGGAAGAATATCTATATGGTATTCTGACAGAAAGTTTCCTTTCTGTTCTGCTAGGCAAGATTTTATCACTTGCCATCAGATTATGGGATTGATGCTTCTCAGTTAGCATGACCAGCAGAAGATGTATTAGGTGGGTGGTTGGATTAGTTGTGCTTGGGTGCTATATGGGTAAGATTTACATTGGCTAATACTTACAAATTCATACTATGATATTGATAGACAACCGTAAAATGAATAATCTTCAGCCAAAGTGAATAGTGCTAAGTACACACTACCCAGCTCTGATGTTTTGAGTGTATGACTAGTTCGCTACTATTGTCACTAGTCCATGATGTTTGTAGTTCTCATCATCTTCTGTGTTGATATGAGCCTGGGTTTGTGGTTGTGAAAGAGTTCCCTCCGGATAAATGATCTTGTAATTGGAACACCCAATCTGCAGTCAGTTGTGTAGTGTGCGCACCAGAACCAAGAGTCTGTGACTTGTGTAGTTTGTGCTTAGCATCACATTGAATTCACACTGTACATTTTATAGCAATTCATACATTTGGGATTTGAACTCATGATCTGGGAGTTGCTGTACTGATTGAGCTACAGGAACAAAAAAAAAGAGGTTTATATGAGATCTCAACATTGTGTCACTTTCTGCTCTGATTTTCACTTAAAGTGAATGTGAAACAGTGTCCATAATGTACTTTACTCACATAGTCTACAACATATTTCTGATATATACAGAAAGATATATATATATTATATATATGTATGTGTGTGTGTGTTTGTGTGTTATATATATATATACATACACACACACACACACACACACACACACACAATAAGACATAATGTAGAGAGCGATTTGATTTTGTCCATCAGCAGTTGTTTGTAAAGTGGTGGTTATGTAGCTGAATGGGGCTACTGTAGGTGGTCTGAGGGGGAGATGCTAAAAAATAAACCTGATGATGTCAGCCAAAAGGTGATGCCAGTTTAGGGGTTAGCAAATTTTACTGTGCAACTACTAATTTTTTTTAAATGTGCATTGATGAATCAAAAAGACCAGGAACATTTATGGGCAAGGAAACTGGGTCAATTTGAACCTTGTCTTTAAACAGATTTTCATTTGCTGCTTCAGGTATACGAAAGACAGCTAGAGAAGCTAATTTGTGCCTTGTTGAATGCTGGGTCTATTTAACATGGGGAGTGTAATTAACTCTTCTTCATTCACAACCGTCAAATCAGAGTCACAGTCTCTGCTGGGGATAAATAGGCAGGATTGCAGCTTGTGCCAACAATCGTTCTTTATAATTAGCGCTGTCTGGAAACTCTGCGCCAGCTTTCTTCCTTCTTAACTTCTCTAACATCAGAAAGATAAGAAGGACGTTGCATCAAACGCACATAACTGAACTGCACGTCTATTTATTTGTATGAAGCTCTTTGTGTGATTACATAACTGCACAGTGTACCATGCATGTCATCTTTTGTGTGTGTGTGTGTGTGTGTGTGTGTGATCGGCAGGAGTGTTCTCGCTTTGAAATGACAACTCAATTTTCCACGAACAATTAGCTCAGCAAACACATTCTTCGTCCTGCAGTGAGAAAGGGCTCACGAGGGTCATTGCTCACTCTCACTGTATTCTCTTGCCACTGAGCTGTTTGTCCAATTCGTTCACTTCAGAATAACACCTGTCCATACTTCCATTAATCACACGGCAGCCATGTCTGAGAGCAAATTTGCCTTCACATTCTGTCAATATTTGAAGTCACTAAGATTTAAATTGAATTTTTTCGCTCTTTCTTCCTCATTCTCGCTGATGTGTGGGGGTTATGATCTGAACTTCAATGCATTATCTACCCTGTATTCCTCTAAGAGCTTGAATCAGCACAAATATGTGGCCGTGAACCTGTTATTTGGACAACAGTGGTTCCTTTAAAATGCCCACACACACCACAGGAGACATTATACAGTTGTTTGTTTTGCACTTTCATGTTGTGCTCTTGTAACTATTTCTTACCTGGATTACTATTGCTATTGCTCAGTCTTGTGGTTGGCTAACCCCAAGGCCCGAGACATAACAGTATAAAGTCTAGTATGCAAACACAGATGTGCATGCTTTGCCAAAATATTGCAATGTGGGGCAGTTGTACTAAATGTGCATTCTTGCGTTATCAAGGCAGTAACGCCCCTCTGTTCTCAAGGGGGCGATAGAACTTCCTGTATATGTGTGTCTAATTAAACCAGCTGTGTTATTATTTAGGGAATTGCTCCACCATGATATTAAACCATGCTGATGTCTGTTACAGCATGCCACTAGAAATGCAACATTTGAGTCGCATTATGAATTGCTCTCTGGCACTTTTTAATGCTGAACACTTGTGACAACCTGTGAAAACACCTTAGCAACTGCACAGAAATGTTCTGGCAGCCACCCAGAATACCCTAACAACAACTTAGTAACATGCTGCCATTTACTGAACACACCTTAGCAACTGCATAGCTAATGCAAGTCCCTGCTAACCACTCACATGTTCTTCAGAAAATATAAAAGTTAGGTTTAGAATAAAAGTACAATGGCCTTTATAAAGGAAAAGGAGAGAGTCATTTACGCTGCCCAAGGATTAACAGCAGGGCTAGTTGCTCATCTGACTCAGAATGGGCAGAAAATCTATCAATGGCATGGAGGGAACAAGCATGCAGCCCAGCTACAGTAGCCATCTACCGGGCTCTCACATACACTTAACCCCTTGTCAGCTCTGGCAGCGAGACATACATGGTGACAGTGGCACAAAAGCCTGTGGAGCTGATCTGAATTCAGCTGTGTCCTGATGCATGATGCGTTTAACCTGCCTGCAATGTCACCCATATGTGCACAGGTGCAACAGCTGTTTACATCAGTCGTAGAGGTTATTTTAATCAAGAGAAATGACATGAACTATAAACTAAAATTAATGTAGTAGTTTAAAATGGAAAAATAGATGAAGCTGGATATTTACATTATCAGAGGAAATGCGAGTGCTGCTTGGCCCTGCGATGCTGTGGATGATTAAAGGGTGTTGCTATGCAGTTGCTAAGGGGTTCAGAGTGTTTATAGGCATTGTTGCTATGCAGTGGCTTGGGTGTTCTGGGTGGTTGCAAGGATATTCTGGGTGGATTCTTACTGGCTCAGGTAAAAAAGCCACACCTCCCAACCACATCCTAATGTACATGATTTTCCAGTCTCTAGATAAGACAAAGGTCCCTCCTAGTCTGTTATTTCAAAAGTTGTTTTTTATATAATTAAAAAATATATATTTTTAAGTATTTTTGCTTAAAGTAATACAGCAAATTGCATCAAAAAATAATATAAGTTACAGTAAGTTCTGCATGTGTTCAAATACCTAATCTTAAATACTAGCAATAGAAAGAGTGACACCTGTCTCAGCAAACTTTTCAAATGAGAACATTTTTAAAGCTTATCTTAAATGTAATTGTGTCACGTTGTTGTTTTAGAGATGTTGTGATGTCTTTTGAATAATAATAAAGACATTGTTTTCACGCTATTAATTTAATTTACTATGAGCTCCATTCTGGTTGCGATGGCTCATTAGCTTAAATAAATAAAGCTTAGCGCTAGTTTGATATCTTCAGCTGTATACCACTAAACACTACCAGGATTTAAATCACGTACGTAGGATCGAGACGGTTCTCATCGCAGTCAGATTTACCACAATTTGTCCTCCATTCATCTCCATTCATATGCCAGACATGCATAGAGGAGAAAGTGAAAAGTTTAGCAGACAGGTCTTGCTCTTATAGCGATATTAAATCCATTTGATTCTGTTCCACCCTCTTTGAACTCAACGTTCACTCAATTCACCCTCCTGAGCAGAAGTTTAAATGTGCCTACCGGGCAGGAGCGTGTATGCAAAGCTGCGGAGAGAAAGAGGTTGTCTGTGCTTGCAAGCGGAGAAATTAGGAGGCAAAAGGGCGTCGGAAAAAAAATTGAGCACCTTATTCTCCTTGTAATTGTGTCATGTCATAAGGTAGCGTAAGATAATAGTGGTTGATATGAAGGTAGAAATTATGACCTGGTTGACAAAGATGTTGAGTGCCACCTTGGGCTTCTGATTTCCTGTGCTGGCTTACCCCACTTTCAGAGGTAGAGAAACAGGACCAAAATAGCCCACGGTTTGTCCACAGGGACGTATTCGTACGCCCTGCAAAATTAGACCTTCAAATGAGAGAAATATTGTGATACACCTACAGTACTGCACTTGGGAAAAGCTGTTTCATTAATTAGACATGGAACAACAGCAGGCTTGGCCAGTAGCAAATAACCTCATTTGGTTTTGTTTCAATTACGTGTATTTAAATTTAAAGGACACATTTGCTATAGGCTTGTTGTTAACTTTATACGCCGTCGGCTTTTCCAGGCAAACTCTCCGTCTGTTTGGAGAGTTTAGCCGGTGGTATTTAGATGGTCCGCTATGGTTGAGATGAAAAGGTAGCCATTAAGCTTTAATGGAGAATGGCGTTTGATTTCTTTTTTGCTTCACAAAGTGTAATGGTCCATTTATAATAACAGATCACAGTCTTCACAAGTAATGATTGGGACCATCTGCGAATCTCCTGGTCATATTGTATTAGTAGACGGAGGAAAAGCCAAGCTGATTCCAATTCAGTGATCTGTGTTAAAATGGGTTTTATAATATTGTATTTAACTGAATGTGCTTTTATATGTGTGTAAACACTGGTGTTAGCCGATATAGCGATATACTTTACAGTGTACAACACTGGATAATAGTAAAGATTTTGTTACACCATTTATGCATGTATGTACATGGATAGTGGGTAGGATTGGTGTTGGTAGGTAGTGGGTTTATTGGTGTATGGGAAAACGACGAATAAACATGGAATAATGTGAGGGGAGAGAGAAAATATAGAATTTGTAACAGGCATGTTAGATCTGGCACAACACAAAGTGAAGTTTTGGTTATGGTTGAAAGTTCATGACCGCTGTAGCTGCATTACTATAAAATTATGTATTAAAACTGATGTGTGGCCACCTGTGTGCATTTTAACTAATCTTGACTATATCTAAGACTTTCAAGTTAGTACAATTTGTTTTATAATATTAGCTTTACTATTTTAAGTCTTCAGTTTTTAACTCAAGTGTTACATTATACACAACTTATTAATGACATTATTATATAATCATATTTTTGGTTTGCTTCCATAAATGAAAAATAAATAAAAGTACCTGACGATTATAGTAGAAGTATTTCATTCATTAGATTATCCTATACAGGCATTACCACATGGTTATGAAATGTATAAACCATTTATTAATTGAATTTCTAGACAAAAATAACTAAAGTGTGCTACACTATTCCCAGGATATAAATATACTCCTACATTGATATATGATATTAGTCATACTGCCCACCGCAGTACACAGACAATAACACACATTCATATACTATACAGTATACATGCAGAGTTTAAAGCACACACAAGCTTGCAGTTAAGGATATGCACACACACACACACGCAGGTGCAACATTCAGCTGTTCTCACAAGTATTAATTAAAGTTATTGAGAGAAGACCTCTGTTGTTGTGGAATACCGATGGGACAGAGACCTCACAGTTCTGCATTTCAATTAAAACTCAAATCACAATAAAAAGCCGGTTCCATTAACCCAATAATAGAATCCACTGACCTTATTTTAAAAGAGATGAATTATAGCAGGAGACTCCATCCATTTCCTATTCACTGGATTTGTGCTTCCTTCTATTCATCCATACTCTCAAGGTAAGCTTGATGCCATTAGCGAATAAAAAGCAGGACTATTCTCGCATTTCAGGATATGGAGCATTCCATAAAAAGAATTTAATTTCGGACACGGCTGGCAAAAGAGCCATTCCCTCGCACCAGCGCCTCTCTATCATGTCCGATCCCAACACGATAAAGATGGATGAGAGGCTCGTCAATCATTGGACCACCCACTTTTTAATATTCGCACCCTGGGCCAGTGGAGGCCCCTTATCCTAACTCTCAGTGCATGGGAGTCAATGGGCAGTATCAAGCAGAGCGGATGAGTGTTTTTGGGGCGTAATGGGCGAGTTATCCTTCACCGGGACTCAGGAGGAGAGCTGCAGGCCATCAGTGAGCAAAGAACAGATTGGCACTTGTCACAGTCTCTGATTAAAAATCACTCTGGGAGCCAGAGCCACAAGCCAGAGACCCTGCAGACGAGAGGGAGATGCAAAGTCATCTATTTCAATCCGCTCTCACCCGCATTAAAGCTCAGGAGTGCTTTTGCTCTTAAGCTCCCGACTGTATCTTTCCACAGCAGGTGGCTGCAGAGGTCAAATATAGAAGGTCACGTGACCACCTTCTTCCTGTGACATTAGTTAGGATGTACTTACACAAAAAGGCTTTAAGTGTTTTCTAGGTTATGAAATCTCTAAATGTGTATTTCTGGTTTACTTAAAGGCGAACTTTTCTATGAAAAAGAAAAAAAATTACAGGTTTAAAAATTTAAAAATTGTTTACAATCAGACAACACTAGTAATTTTATTAGAATAGGTAGCCATATTAGTAGAATAAAGACAATTTTATTCTACATGGGATGGGTCATACTTGCCAGTTCAAAATAAACAAAAATGATAAAGAATTATAAAACAAAATTTAAAACACAAAATATTACAGTCAACATGATCTTAGTACACCGGTCTTCTCTTCGTCTCTGTACACAATTCATCATGCATTTGGCCCTCCGAATTTTGCTAAACCGTTGGTGGGGTCTGTTTGGGGACAAGTGTCTCCTCCACACACCTTTCACTGTCAACTATCAGATCTTCTCCACTTTGTGTGAGATAGGTGGACCACGATAAATAAATGTTTCAGCTGAGTCCTGGCAGAGGTGAAGCTTTAAAAGAGAAACAAGGCCAGAAGATCAAGGCCACAGTGGCTCCAGAACACGTTGTCTCTCTTGTAATGAGGTGGAAAGGCCAGGGACAGCAGCCAGACGGTGGGTGTGTGCACAAGCTTCAGGACACATACGAGATTTTTCATGCGCATTCAAAATGATGGGATCAATATTTAATTAGGCATTCAAAGAAGAGATCTTTGTCTACAAATTTAATTCAGGTACAAAACAAGTGCGTGCAAATTGATCTTTAAAAAAACGCCACACAGCAAGGGTTTTCACCTTTAAGGCGTCTGTTTTAAAAACTTGACTCTCAGCTCAAGTTCTCCGAAAATGATATAGTTCTTGAAGTGTCATAATTAAGAACCATGTCTTCCCTAAGGCCATACAATGTATTTATATGAGAAAAATGAGTTTGGATGAGGTGATGCTGAACCCCATGAAACAACACCTCTGGCTCCTGGCTCAGACTTTTTCAGCTGTCTATCACACAGTTAAAACTCCATGGTGCTGTGGACCAGCTTTTTAATCATTACTCCAGTAGGGGCTGGCGCGCCAGTGTGATATTGAAAAATGCCCTCCACATGATATGATACCACAATCTCTAACAGCCTTTTCGGAGATTAGAGATTCATAAAAAATAATTGTTTCCAGTCAAACTTCAGACAAACGTCTGGAAAACTTTGATCTGGAAAACTTTAATTCAATTTTAAAAAATGTGGCTTTGTGATCTGTAGCAGTTAACTGAAGTTTGTCAATGCATGCATATCCTTGAGAACTTTACTATTTTTCAGTCTCATTTTATCCAAAACAATTTAGAATGCATTTACACTTTTTTACATTTTATCCTTGTTCACATTCCCTGCGAATAAAACCCATAACTTTGCCATTGCTAGCGCCATGCTCTATGGGAAAACATAGCATTATATCTATAGCATTTATAGCATTAATCTATAGCATGTTGGCCTATAACTAGGTGTAACAATAGATACTTTTCTTTTAAGAATACCATATGACAGAAGAGTTAGAACTAGATATGAAACGGGTACAAAGTTATTATTAGGAGATGAATGTTTGACTGTGGTGTTTGCTTTGGTATGAAGTGAATCTTTGGGTTTGGCTGACCAGTGTTTTGCCTTTGTCAGGAAGAAAGGAAAAGCTAAGACAAAGAGTTGCAATTGTGTGGATGAGGGATTGTGCGGGGCTCTGGAGATTTGACCTGGGCTTTCATAAAGGCACAGGATATGAGAAATGTTGGAGGGTTAAGAGAGAGAGAGGAACGCGTAAGAGATTGGAGGACTATCTCTTCACTTCATTTCACCATGACGTACAATTTCCTTACTGAATGGATGTGACATTGGGTGTGAACATTCCTGCTGCATGTGGGATACAAATGGAAGTGTGTTTGGAGGTTAATAATTGTCCTTCCATTCCACCTGTGAAAAGATTCTCTGCGTGACTTCACACCACATATATACCTGAATGGGAATAAGCCTAGAAAACCATGATGGCCAAGTGGATTCAAATCATTAAAGCATTCCTCAATTTTTTATCTCATTTCCTGCTTTTTTGATGTTTGGGCTAAAATATTAAAAACCTTTTTCATTTTTCCCTTTTTTTGTATTTCACAATTTTATTATTCTTGTTACTCTTATTATTCCTATTACTATGCTTTCTTATTTAAAGTTAATTAAACTAGAATAAGAGAACGTATTTTCACGTTGAAAAAATGACACATCACCTTTAAATGATTTATTTTGTTTGCTTTCTGTATTAAGGTAATGAAAATTGGGAGGGAAAATTGTGTTTTCACAATAACAATATTGCAAAATCTTAATGATCCATGTTTCTGTTCTTATTATTTGGTTTGCAGTACGATCTGGCTGTTACCTTAAGGTTTTATAAGATCCAAGTGTGTTAAAAAAGGCTTAATTTGTATGGTATGTATGCGTAATCTAGATTTTAGGTTACGGCATATCAGTGCATGTATACTCAACAGACTCAAGAACACAAATAGTAGGAAGCAAAGGGGAAAGTTTCTCCCTTGTAGTCCTCCCTTAGCCCAGAACTCTGACAAGCTGTGATGAATTACCTCATTATTCTAGCTCAGTTGTTCATTTCTCCGCTTTTGTAATTTCCCGGATTGATCCCCGCACGCCTGTGCCTACAGTACTTCTGTTCTATTCATACCAAAGCTGCTCTCCCGTACACACAATACCTCTGTCTTCTAGCTCTACCCGTGGCGTCGCTGCGCGTGGATCTGAGAAGGCAGCGCATGCATCGCTTACTCCAAAATGAGCGTCGTAAAAGAGGCAGAGGCCAAATTGACTTCTACACTCTGTCAAAACTGGAGTAAGCTCTCATCACTGCTATCACTGCGAATAGAATTCCCACCCTTGACACGCTGGCATGCGATAATAGGGTTTAAGGTTACGCGAAGCAGCTAGCGCTTCAGTAGGCTAGTTAATTTACGATTCCGGTTTGTTAGCCCGTGTATTGCGAGGCGCAACGCACTGTCTGATTATTTTCCTTTTTTTTTTTTTTTTACAGTGAAAAGTTAAAGTTCAGTCCAATAAAAGCAGATGTAATAGGTTCCATCCCACAGTTTTTCTGATGCCAATTGATCTCCACGCACAGGCCTCATTGACTCTCTTGTCTTGTTATATTGTCTAAGGGCTTTTCTGGCTACTATTCAAATAGTCTGTATTATTTTGTACTGTAGGTTGTGGTAGTAGGTTGTGGTAGGTCTTGCATAAACCATATATACCGAATAATTTTTTTCAGCAGTGCTTTTCCTAATGTGAATTGTTTTAAAGCAGTTAAAAATATTTAAAGCAACAAAAAATATTTTAGTTAAGAAAAGTAAGTAAATATCTAAATTACGCTTAGTTACACTGCTACCAAATGGGCTACAGCTACCTTATGCATCCCTATGCTTTGTTTGGTTTTTTGGTGACAAAGCATTTGTACAACTCGTGTTGTATTTAAACCAAGACACAGTTTAATATCATTTTTCAGGGTAATTGTACTCTGTCTATATTACTTTCATTTTCTCTCTCCTGTTGATGAGTGTGCACACTGCTTATTTACGTACAGCTTTCAGACAACATGTTTGTAATTGATCATTATGCAAAGATGCCATATGGTGAGTGTGTCCAAACACAACGTGTGAAGCAATACTGGCACCACGTAGCGTCACATTCCGCCACCGAGAAAGTCTCTCCCCTTTGTAAATATTCACTAATTATTAACCGCTCTCCCTCTTTATCGGTGTCCGCCAGCCATTGTTCATCTTTTATCGAAGAAGTTTCAGTTTTAAAGCTCTGTGGTTCTATCAAATATTTCGACTTTAAAAGCTCTGCTCAGTTGGTAGAAAAGCTGCTTTTTTTATCGACTGGAACACAACAACATCAGGCGTTTTGCTTCCTGTTAGGATTCCCAGAAATACCTTTTTATTCTCTACGTTTTATTAGTTTATTTGCCCTTATTTTCAGGAAAAGGATTTGTGATACCGTGCTGCTAGTGTGTGCGACTGCCTGAACTGAGGCAGGCTGTGGAAACAGTGTGGGATTAAGTGCACAAGCAGTTCCACAACAACGTGTTCTCTGAGTAATAGTAGCCGCCTGAAAGCAGTCATCCTACAGGCCGAGAATGACTTGGGACTTGACAGGATTGGGTGGTTCCATCAGAACCAGCATTTCAAACAAACAAGCATTGTTGCTAAGTGCATTGCGAAGTAAAAACAATATGTATTGAAATGTATTGAAAAATAGGGAATTTCAAACTGATTTAATACAGTGGATAGTTTAGCGGAGAGTTCTCTGTTCTTAGCTAATTGTGTCAAGTTTTGAGGCTACTGAAACATCTCTGTCTAAACGCTTTTATATTTAAGAATCATTAAAACAAGAACAGACTGTGAAACTAGTGTAATGCTGCATTTTAGCAAATTTGTTGGCTAAATATAAACTGCATTAAAATCATTGTAATATTTACAATGTTGCTTAAATGATATATCCAGCAAAATAATCACAAACATATTTTAAATATACAACACTTTAGTGCCTAAATCTAAAGATTTACATGTGTTTACGCATAACTGTGTTTGGCCCAAACCAATGTAAGGCATTTTTTGTAGTTTTGTTTGGTGTTTGGTTACTAGCTGTGCAAAAATTGCTTTGTCTATAGAATGCAGATGATTTTTTTAAAACTGAACTGCATTTAAACATCTCTTTTGTGCCCTATAACTGACAGGATAATAAGAGTGTGAACATAGCCGTTGTTATTCAAGTAATGCAACAATAGTTTTATCCTAATGCTTTTGTTTGAACCCTGATAATCATTTTATGATTTATATACAGGTAGCTGTAATGTGCTAATTTGTTAACGCAAAACATATTTAGTGGTGCTTGCTAAAACAATCATCACTGTTATCATTACACCAGAATATTATGGGTGGGTCTTTGACTAACAACCTGCACTAACAACCACACAGCACAAACAACCACTTTGAAAGTGCAATTACATAGTAAACCCTGCCAACCACCCACAACAGAAGCATTAGAAGATTTTTACATTTTACACATTGTTTGCAAATTCATTTAAAATTTTTCACTTACATTCCAAAATACTTTTTCTGATAAAGGTTGAAATGCGGTTATAATTTTGGACTGTGAAATTGTTGTTCTGAATTTAAGCCTTAATAAACCATATAAAGTAGACAAACTCATTTATAACTCTTATTTACATCTAAAGTGACAGTTTCACAGTTGTAGTAAAAAAAAACCCTATAAGGTAATGAATAAAAGATTCATTCCATTATTCCAGATTCTTTGGATTATTTTGTGTATTAATTATTCTAAATGTGTTTGTGTGTATGTTGCATCCTCAAGCTATGCATCACGGCCGGGATTGTGTGTCATATTCATTTCTTTTGTCTCCACAGGTAAGCCAGTTTCCTGTTTCTAGTGGACTTCATGTTGAGAGTAGGTCTGTATCGCTGCTGGGGATGATGCATCCTTGTTCTGTGCTCTGAATAATGGAGGCAGAAGGTAAAGTAGTTTCAGTGAATAATGTAAAGTGCTTCTGGAGGTGCCCAG
>JAZGTK010017221.1:0-12367 GCA_036877625.1 Ambastaia sidthimunki
GAGGAAATAAATGAATTTAATCCATTTTGGAATAAGGCTGTAACATAAAAAAATGTTGAAAAAGTGAAGCGCTATGAATACTTTCCGGATGCACTGTATTTACTGTATATTACATTATTCTAATTGAAAGAACATTTTCATGAATCATTTTAGGAATTTGGCCCCTTTTTGCTTTTATGAAGCAAAGTATCATTACTCAGTAAGACAATTATATTAGCATAAACTCCATAACTTGGTTTTACCGAAAATGTTCCAAAGACCATCTGACTTTGTGTAAGGAGCTATCATGGTCAGTGTCACACATTTGCTTATTTGTTTAGTGATTGAAAAAGAGGGCAGAATAAGAAAAAATATCTATTTTTAAACAACCTTTTAATAGTAACAGAAATGTTTTGTTTATTTCTATATCTTCCATGTTTCATCATTTTTAATACTATATTTACATGGTCTCAGACTTTTGGACTTTACTGTACATAACTTTATCTTTTGTGCATTGAAGACAACTGTAAAATTACTCTGATTAAAAAACTTATGAGTAAAATGTGTTTAACTATTTATTAATTGTAAATGATTTACTCATTAGATCACAATACCTAAAGCAAGACAGTCTGCACTGAAATTGTACCACCAGTATCATTTCAAAACTATAAAGCAAAAAAACAAAACACAGTTTATAGAACGATCGACATATCATAATAATTATCAGTTGAAACTAACCGGAATATGACCAGCCCGCTTTTTAATTGCTAAATCTTACCTTGAGTGTTGACAGAAGTTGTCTCTCCATTAAGTTCTTGGTTAGTGTTATGATTACCAGAGCCACACAGATTTTCATTTGAGAATAATTTCTCAGTTTGACAGGTAATGTGTTACTATGGTGGATATGTATGCTGTAAATAACTGATTTGCTTAGTCAAATCATTCAGATTGCCAGCTTGTTTTGCCATGTAACAATGACTTTTTTATGCAACATTGTGACCTTGGAAACAAAAGGCCAGACATGCAAAATACTCAGTGTGTGTAAAAAAACATGACTAAATAAAGTTTTTGGGAAAACTGGGATCTGACTGTGGTAACATCTGTTTTTCATACATAAAACAGAGGTAAAGAAGCATGTCCTGGCTGGAGAAATGATATATCACGATGATAATAATATATCATTGTTTTTTTCTTTTATGGCATGCACAGTGGAAAGCAAGTAAGAATTTCAAAAACTGTGCATATCTTTAAGCTGATTTTTGAAGGTTTATAATAACACTTTGAAGTGTAATAAATGCTGTAAAAATATATAGTTCATTGTTGCTTTAATTTAGCTAACTCATTAACTAATGTTAACTAGTAGAACCTTATTGCAAAGTGTCTTTTTGTACACTTAATGTCAGGATTTCATGTTCAGTTTAGCTGGTTTCCATGGCGTGTTTGGTTCTTATTGTTCCCCGTTCACTGAGTTTGAGTTGACTGACTAAATTATTAACTTAATTGTTCCCTTGTTAGATCCCTTGGTTACCTTTGATTTGCACCAGGTTCTAGTTTAGTTTTCCTGGATGTTTTTACTCCGTTTAGTTCAGTTCTTAGTCAGTTCTCATTTCTGTTTTACATTGATAGATCTACACAGATACAAGGTTCATGTATAGTTCAGAGAAATGGTTTCATTCGTCATTCACAGATAATCAACAGCTACAGGTTAACACTTCAATTGCATTAGACGGATTCAGAGATGGAGGAAACATAGCAGGCAAGAGACAAAGTGATGATGGAATAAATTGAGCAGTTTATTGAATAATCTCAGTTGCATTTTGATGTTCATCTGACCAGGACAAGTTTAATCAGTGTTAATACCAGAGACAGTGGAAAATTACTCTTTCACAACATCATCCCATAATGCTATTGAAAACCTTGAGTTGAAGACCATATAACCTTATCTCCACTTGTGATGACGATACTGACCCAACATAAGTTTAAACAATATGAGAACTGTAGAATATAAAGAATATTAAATCAATAAGGCTATAACTGAGGACTGTATTATGCAGTTTAGGAAAACAACCTAAATCTGACTTTTCAAAAATTTGTGTGTCAGTATTTACTAGTATTTTATTATAATATTTTGTGTTAGCCCTCTTGGCATTCTTTAATCTTATGTAAATTGTCATATTTTTCCAGTCTTGGTAGATGTTTACAAATAATATAACAACATTTTAGAGTTACAGAAATGACACATGGGAAATCATACATGGATATAAACTTATGGAACACAAATGGATTTATTTTATATTTAAGTGAATTCTAAAGCCATTTTTGACAGATACAAAAAAGCCTGACAGATACAAAACAATCATGAAAAAAAATAAAATCAAAAAAACAGTTCTTAAAGCATACTACATAGATGATTAATAATAATCAACAACACAAAGATAAATATTTTGACAAATCTGAATGAGTTTGTAGTAAACTCATGTCTTACAAAACAAACCTTATCTTTTCTACCTACTTACTAAATTATATACAGTTATATGATTCTAACTTTACAGATATACATGATCCTCACTATTGTAGATATTACATTTCATTTAATAAGCCTAAAATAAATTACAACTTATAAACAGCTATAATAATATATATATATATATATATATATATATATATAATATAAACACCTCAGAGCTCATTCCCATATAGTGTTACACCAGAGATGCTTGAGCGTTGTACCAGTACAGCCAATAGACGAATATAGTGATGAAACTAACTAAGAAGAAGATAACATACAGGGCAAAAAGTAAGCGGTCAATAACTTGACCCAAAAGCACCCAATCATCTGCATTCTGATCACTGTTACGCTGTTTATCCACCTGCTGAACCATGAACTGTAAATCTTGGCTTATCTTCCTCAGTTCCTGAAGAGTTGGAAGAATCTTTTGGGCAGCTTCACTCTGTGGGATTTTAACTACAGGATCACAGCGGCTGATCTCAGTTCTGTATTCTGAGATACAAGAAAAATTGCTGACGTTATGTTATCAAATAATGCATTTATTAAACCTATATTAGGTTATTGCTTAATGACAGTAATGGTCACAATGGACACAGCTTGAATTTTTGGTAAGACTTACCTTCAAGAGCACAATTTTGGTCACTGGGTTTCTTGCTTAAACAAACGAGTTTGGCGAGATAATGAAGGAAAAGCACATTGGCCCACTGAGGTAATGACGGAAAGTGGGTGGAGCCACACAGAATATTAGTGATAATAATGGTCTCCAGAAGACTAGCCACCATCAGTGCCAAGCAGAGAGAGAAAAACACATCTGGGGAAAAAAGGTAACAAATTAGGTAACAAGTAAACTTAAGCCTGATCATATTTATTATGGAAAACGTGATTAAAAATGAGCCCTTTCCAGCCACAACCGTGACAAGCACCAAAGCATTTTGTCAGTTGCTTGTTTTCTACTCTTGTCGCATGTTTATGTTGGTAAAGTACAGTTATTTATGAGAAAGTTATAAGCTCTGATTGGCACTATGCACTTTAAGTGAAGGCAGAATATAATTATTCGGAACTTGTCACAGTGAGTATGTTTACATGGACAACAATATTCCGATATTAACCAGATTAAGCCAATATTCTGATTAAAAAACTACAATGTAAACAGTGATTTCTGATTACCTTAATCTGGCCGAAGTCATACTCTAAGCACAAATCAAATTAAGATTGAGAGTATTCAAATGTGAAGTATTCAAATTTTAGTCACATTATCGTTGCATTATAGTCGCACATAAGTGCAATATAGACATGAACACAGCTTAATTGCACTATTAATGTCGTGTGAGAGTTTGCGACAGGACACATCACGGCAGAATGAAAGTTCGGAGGAGGCCTGTTGCTGGAGAATTTGTATCTGCTATTGTCTATTTGCCCGTATAGTTTGACAAATAATTGACTGCACTTTAGGCTTTCTTAAAAGTAAAAATGGGATGAAACTGTAGAGGGAATATCCGACGGCGTCGCATAGGGATGTAATGATGTGCCAATAATCGGTCTGTGTTCCATAACCTGTCAAATGGGAACATGAAAGGAATATTCTAAAAGCAACTCATGTAAACTCCTTAATCAGAATATTGTCTTATTCAGAATAAGGTCAATAATCAGATTACTGCTCTTCATGTAAACATTGTCATTGTGTCTGTTTAGACGTTTTATACACATTGTATACAGACTTATGAGTGGCAAGGTGTTTCCTGTGACAGGCAGCAGGTCATTCATAAGCAGCAGGAATACGGTGTAGCCCAGGATGAGGGTCATTTTGAAGGCGGATCGATCTGTACTCTGAGGCGGCAGAAGAAAGCTGAACAGATCTACAGTAATGAGGAAGCAGCTGGGAATCAAGAGATTCACAATGTACATAGTGGGTCGACGCCTGAGAACAATCTAAAGCAAGATAAAACAATTTAAATGAGTATAGTATTACATTTCATTCAGATATTTGTATTATTATTTCTTTTAAAGCTGCAACTTGTAACTTTTGTCTCTATGTTGACACCTCTGTTTGAAACTCAGAATTGCACATTATTTATTTTCTTATTAATTATTATTTAAATTCTAAGCAGCTACTATAAGAACAAGCTACAAATGCTCCACTATTCTAACTGTCAGTTGCAAATTGGTGTAAGGTGTGTTCTGTACTATGAGTTCTGTTAATTTTTAACCAAGAAAAGATATGGATTCTATAACTTTTGCCTCTCTGTTAACATCTCTGTATAAATCATAAAATTGATAACAAAAAAGTGATTTGTGGAGTCTTAATGTCGATGATGTTTAAATTAATCAGTTTTGTCCATTTTTAATGAAAAAAGTTACAAATTGCAGCTTTAGCTACATATCTAAGTTATTCAAATTGTACTGTTAGTAGTTGCGTTTGTACATGGTAAATGAGCAAATCAAACGAGTTGTTCACAGTCTGCGCTAGGTGTGGTGGCTTTTCACCAATCATGTTGACTAGCTCCCATTCTCCTTTAGTCGCCATCACATCTAGAGAATGTTTGAGTGTGCTCTCTGCTGACTCGGCAAACAACAACTGAATATCTGGCACTGTAGGAAAGACCAAAAAGACAAAGAAAGGTTAGAGGTCACGGGGATGGTAGTAACAAATAAATGTACCCTTCAATCAAGCTGACTTACCATAGAGTTTGTATGAATTAAAAGTAAATGAACAGTTCTGAATATCAAATGGAAACGTGTAGATGTCCAGGTTACAGGAACTGACCACATGAATTGGACGATCATCCATTACTGAACCATTATTAGTGACGTAGAGGTAATACGTGTCTGGAGCTTTATTTTCATCCATGCTGCACAGAAATAGAAACTATTTTAGTTTCAGAGAATTGAATAGTATTACTAATGATGATAATAATAATAATAATAAAGGCAGCCTTCAGTTTGTGTTTTCTTTTTGTAATTTTTTTGAGGAATTAAGTGTATTCTTTTTGTCCTGCAATCACCCACAATCCTTTGCACACATTCTCTCTTTAAAGGTTTTGTGGCATAACCAAAAGCGGAGAAAATCTTTATGACATAGACAGTCTCATTCTAACATTTAATTCTAGCGCGAAGCTTTATAAGAACTGGGTCTAGGAGGGATACAAACTTACTGGAATGCAGTATTCCGATTATGAAACACTTATAGAATTGATATGTTGTTTATATATGTCGCTGATGGCTTGAACAGCTTCTGAATTACAATTACAATTTGATTATTTGCAATTCATCGCATTACAGTCTTGTTCATTTATTTGCTCACAAAATAAAAAATATTTCAGCACAGAGCAGTCAAATATACATCAAATATAATTTAACCTACCGGTGGTACTTTTGTACTCACAATTCATTAATGACAATATCAGGCATCCAAAGCTTTTTCCTTGGAAGTGAGATTCTGTCTGTCCCACATTCAACAGGATCCCAGTTCAAACCTTCAATATTCCAAATCTACCAAAAACAAAAGTATCGAAGTTCACTGAGGAAAAAATCCCACTTATACAAAGAAACCTAAAGATAGTTGCAGAAGAACTTACCAAATACACCCAAAGAAAAGAATCAAATATTTGTGCTTTTTCATCCTGAAAAAAACATATTTTTGAATCTATGTGATGTTTCAGTGAATGATTGCCACTGATATTAAAGAAACTTACCAGATCCAGAATTCCAAACAGAGTGAAGGTTACACTGATGTTGGTGGGTGTTTGTGGTTTAATAACTGGCCTCACTTCAGTTTTATCAAAGATGCTTTCCTTCAGAGCTTTTAATAGAGCATCTGTAGTTGGTTCGGAGCAGTTAATAGTCTCTAAAGATTTTATTAATAGGGCTGCAGGAATAAATTCACATATTAAATAAAATGAGAACAATCGCAATCATACAGTGTTTATGTAAATATGTGGTTTTAATAAATTGATGTATTTGCAGTGAAAATCTAATTTTATCTTACACTGCATGACCAGGCAGTAGATCATGAACTGAGATCCTGGAACAGCCTGGAATGATGATGTCAACAAGTCAGCATGTAATAAACACGTTTCATTAAATATGAAGATTATTGTACATTTCAGCATTTCAGCATTTTATGACATATCAAATTTTATTTTTATAAAATTCAACAACTGATTTTGATGTCCAGTATACTGTAAGTTGAAACTTAATTGTAAGTTAGACCATTAATCGCAATTGTAAATAATTGTTATTATTGTATTGCAGTTAACATTGTATAACTAAATGTTGTTTGTTGTTAAGTTTCCCATCCTGGGTCTCTGAAGGTCAGATTTGAATCTGAACAATTGTCTAAATTAATGGATTACTGGATACCTGCATAAACAATTATCAATAAAAACGATAAAATAAAACTCTCAAAGCCAGAGCATTTGAATACAAATGAACACTGACCAAGTTATACCACAGAACATATATTGTATATATATACAGTATATGGTTTTCCATGTTGTCCAAACAGTTAAAATTACTAAACTTACAGATACTGCATTACTATTTAATGAGAATGTCTTACCTGTGGTATTGATAGCAATACGTTGGCCATATCTAGGTTCCTTAGAATGTAAAAGAAATTAAAGTATGTTCCTGAAATATAATTCACCTTTAACCTCACAGTTTCATCCTGTTTCTGAGGATTCAAATGGAGTGTTACATCAAACTATATACCAAACTGATTTGCAAGACATTTTGATTGATTTTCTAGTCTCAGAGCACAACAACATGCAAAGCACAAAACATGTAATACAGATCCCACAGTTCAAATTTGGTTAATGTGGAAGGGTTTTGTTTTTCATAAAATGGGCAGCAATTGAACATTTGCAAAATCTGTAACTGGTGAGGATTAAGAACTTTTTTCAATGAGACAATAAAGGACATATCAAAACAATGATTATGTGTAAAAGCATTATGTGAATGCTTATTATGCTAATATGCTTGTTCATAGAAAGACACATTATGCATAATACATGCTAATTTAAAATTAAATATTACTTTGAAGATTGTTTGACATACTGTTTTAATTTTTAATGCTTTATAAGCCACTGGTGTGCCTCAGGGTTCAATACTTGGGCCACTCTTCTTAGCCTAACCTTTATATAGCTTAACCTTTCGAAGACATAACTCAGTGATCCCAGTCAGCCTATGATAGCTCAGTCACCACAGCCAGACATCACTGTACAGCTGGGTTAAACAACACTAAGGCCAGACAGGTCACCAAGAAAAGTGGTAATGACCAGCCAACCTTGACTGACCATATCAAATTTACTTGCTCATTTAGATTAGCTTTTTACAATTACTAAAAAACCTTCAGCTTCTTTAGAATGTGGCAGAATATTACATTATATTCTTGAAAAATATAATTTACTTTTACTCTGTTTGTGGGGATTCAAATGGAGTTTTACAAACGTACCAAATTGATTTGCAAGACATTTTGATTGATTTCCTAGTCTCAGAACACAACAACATGCAAATCACAAAACATGTAATGCATATCCCACAGTTCAAATTTGGTGGTTAATGTGATAGGATTTTGTTTTCCATACAATAGGCAGAAATAGAACATTTGCAAAATCAGTAACTGGTGAGGATTAAGACTTTATATTTTCACTGAAACATTAAAGAACATATTTATATTTACATACACTTATTAATTATAAATCTTAGTTTTGAGGACTGTGTATATCATTTAAAAATGGCTCCATCACTGTGACTAAATATAGCATTTGCTAGCAGTGGCAGTAGTGTTTATTAATCTGTTAAAAATTTCCATAAACTATAAAGATTTGTATCTTTAAATATTATGTTAGTTTTTGATTGTAGGTTTTGATTGTAGGTTTTGTTTTAAGTGTATTTATCTAAAATTGCAAGTAAAATCTTACAAGGGATTTGAATAAGAGATCAAAATAATTTGTAACAGAGCAATCCTGGCATCCACTTGTTGTGCAGAAGAATAAAATTCACAGAAAACAAGTATAGTTTTCAACCTCTGTTATTTTACATTTCTATTCTCTCGCATTATCAATGCGATTCAATTCCTCCCGATTCAATTGAACATATATACCACAGTACCATCTAGAGGACATCAGTGGTAATGCAACAGTATCATCAGTAAGATATTTATTATATATATTTGGTAGGAAGGATATAAGCAGAAAAATACACAATCAGCCAGTCAATTGTGAAATAAACCCCTTAAAATTAATAAAACACAATGTCGTCATTGACCAATTAGAAACAAGTATTACTATAAACCCTGCAATAAAAGACTTTATAAGTACAGGATTTATATAGGATAAATTTACAGGATAAGTCCAACACTCAATTATGACATTACACACACAGTCAAAACATTAACATGGTTTGTTTAAACATATTTATAATAAAAAAGAATTATAAATAAAAGTACAAAATATAATATTTGCAGAAAATCTTTACTATTGCAGCATTAATACATTTGATTTAATAGATTTAATAAATTTCAGTTTGTATTGGAAGTTTTTACAAAGAAAATCTGACAGTCATTTGTTAGCAGACCAATATTCATTTTTAGGAAGCTATCTCTTTAACTGACAGACATGGCAGTAAGATTTTACAATTCAGTGGTTGCAGACCCTTGAGCGTTTATTGTCCAAAAAAGTTCACTGTTTCCCTTATAAGACGCTAAAAACAATTTTATGAGATAATTTACAAAAATGTTTACATTCCTATAAACTATTGTTGGAAGCACTGCTCAGCCTCTGTTAACAGTAAAGCCCGCCTTCTTTGATTTGATTGGCCATCCCTCAGCTTCTGTGAACAGTATGGACATATTATCACCAATGGACATATTAGTTAATTGTAATGAGTGAGTACTAGTGAGACTGCCTCAGTCACCAATCACCATTCACTTTGTATGAACAAGGAAGCAGTGTCCACTGTCAGCTTTCCTTATAATTTCCCCCTTGTGTTCCACTGAAAGATTGGAGCGTGAGGGTGAGTTAATGACAATAGTTTATTATGTTTTGTGTGTGTTTGACCTATCACGTTAAATGTTCATGTTGTTTCAGAAGTCAGAATATTAGAAGAGGGTGACTGAGGTTGAACATCAAGCTGTTCATCTTGTCTTGTTCCATTGTAGAAAGAAATTCATACAGGTATGTAGAAAAATGCAGATGTAAAAGTTAGGAGCTACTGAAACTGTAGGTCTGTGCTACATAATAAAGTTAAAAACATACTTTTGGATAATAAAGACATTACTTCCAAAGAACTTTGGAACAAACATTGGAACAAAACTAAACATTTATAAATTGTATTTATGAATATATATTAATATGTTATTTACTCTACAGCCTTCCTTAAATCACTTTATTTCAACTTATGTCGACAATAATGTTGCTGTAGATAAATCAGGTCAGATACAGACATCAAAGCTGTTGGAAAGTGTTTTTAACTGATGAAAACCTTGTAAGCATTTTTCTTCTGGAGCGTCATTTTTTATAAATGCCTGAAACATGAGAATGTGTTTTGATTTTAATCTTTACATAAATGAGTATGGGTATTCTATATAATGCATACAAAATGTACACTACAAAATGTAAGTATTTAAGGTTGTTCAGAATATACATTCAGCCTTACAATCATCTGCTTATAACTTAATAAATATGGCGAAGATCTGATTTTTTGTAAGACACATTTATAATCCCATTGATCTTAGAATATTCTATAGAATGTTAAACAAAATATCAATAGAATTAAAATCTGAGCTGTTTTCATCATTTAACCAGAAAGAGCCTTTTTGATTAGAGTATTTCAAGACTGTAAACCAACATTTATACAGCTTTAATTATATGAAAGACTACTTTTCTGATTTTCATCCAAAACTGGACCAGTACATCCAGAAGATTAATATAGTAATGAAACTGACAGTGAGGAAGATGACATATGAGATGAAGAGAAATCGATCGATGATCTTTCCCAGATGAATCCATTCCTCTGTTTTCTGATCAGTGGAGAAATGCTTATCGACATGCTGACGAATGGTGAGCACATTTTCACGTATTATCATCAGTTCCTTCAGTTCTTCCACTTCAGTGACGTTTAATGGTGATTTAAGGTCCTTTTCGTTGTGTCTGATGTCATTTCTGGAGTTGATGTCACTGTTTCCTATTGAAATTGCATAAAGGTAGTCTATAGCATGAATGTAGTCTATAGTACACTACAAGTTAGATAGTTAGCTATGCTACAAGTTGCTTATTATTTAAAGAATAGATTTACCAGATTATTCATGCAGTAAATATGAGACTCACTTTGAATGCTGGAATTTTGATCAGAAGATTCTTTTCCCAAACACACAAGTCGTGCCAGATAATGCAGGAAGAAAACTTTCACCCAGTTTGGCAGAGGGGGATAATTACTAGAGCCACACAGAATATTAGTGACAAGAACTGTTTCCAAGAGACTAGCCACCATCAGTGCAAAACACAGAGAGAAGAACACATCTAGAGAGAGAGAGAGAGAGAGAGAGAGAGAGGGAGTGATACAATTCTGTTAGTTCCCTCTCCTAAAATTAAAGAATAAAAACATATTTAGAATAATAGTAACAAATGTTTTCATATGCATTAGTATATGTCATGTATTATAAGACACAAATGGGCTAAAGTCTTTCTGTTGTAAGACCTCATCATTTTATTACCAAAACAATAAATAGCAACTGTTTTAAGTCTGTGAGTATCTGAGAATTTATATAATATTTTAAATAATGTAAGGTTGCAAATTTATGCAAACATTTTTGAAATAGTCTTTTTTTATATTTTGGTAACAGTTTTTGATAAATAAATAAACAAGTGGCTCTCAAATAAATAAAAGAAGCATTTACAACATTTGTGCATGATCCCTTCTGTAAAAAGCAACATGCTCTTCTGGGAGATTCTTCTGGAGAATACTGCATCCTTCTTTTTCTGAACGAAACTTTGGAACTTAACTCACACTAATTTAACTTGATCGGGTGTATTAAAAAAAAGTGGGTGAAAAATTCCCTAGACTTAACATTGGGCTAAATTTTGTGGTGATGTAGAGACTTGGTGGTGGGTTCATATTGCTTGGCTTAGCAAGCAGCAACGAAAGGGGACAATTTCATGGCCATGCCCTAGCAACCAATTACAGTACCCTAGCAACCACCCCACTGACTTCTATTGAAAAAGGTGAGGGGCATCGGAACATCAAAGAGGAAAGTGGTTGGCCTCTTTTGTATATTAATTTTACATTGTTAACTATACCCTAGTTACCTACACCGTAGCTACACCCTGGCAACCATTTATGGTGCATAGCAACCATGTATTGTAATAAATAAGCCATATCTCAGCTTTGAACATTGTAGAGACGGGGGTGTGGGTGGCCATATTTGACTCAGGCTGTCAGTGGGCTTTAGGGATTGCCCTGGCAACTTCCTAGCCACACCCTAGAAACCATTTAGAGCAACTGCATAACATCATAAGCTATATTTCAATATATGTATTATGCTAAATCATGCTAACATCATGCCAAATCTTGTTGGCATCAGGCTAAAACATGTTAACCATAACATGTTTATCATAATAAATCATTTTAGCATCGTTTTAAAACAAGTTAGAATTATATTAAATATGTAAACATCATTTGAAATATTTTTTTAAATAGTTTTGCCACAACAAGGATCAGTCATATTTTCTTTGGAAAATGTACCTATTTAGTTATAGATTACTATATATATGCAAGAAATTAAACAAACTTATTATAGGGATGGTGTTTCCTGTAGCTGGAAGCAGGTCGTTCATGAGGAGCAGAAAGACGGTGTAGCCCAGGATGAGGGTCATTTTGAAG